>VKOC01018077.1:0-54925 GCA_009364415.1 Spea multiplicata
GCAAGGGTGTGGGGGCATTAATTCACAAGGGGGGTAGTTGGGGCCATCACATAAATCAATACCAAATGGAGGGGTAGGCTGGGGGCATAAATACACATAGGACTGGCTGGGGGCGATACAAAAGGGGACAAAAACACAAATGACATAAGCAGTGTGGAAAATAAAAACAAAACAATCATTGCTAGCTTAGCCCGAACAGATGCGGGTGTCAGTGTGGCAGAGTCTGCCCTGGTGTGTGTGTGTTTAGGTGTCGGTGTTGCAGAGCCTGTCCTTATGTGTGTGTGTTGGGCGTCAGTGTGGCAGAGCCTGTCCTGGTATGTGTGTGTTTCGGTGTCGGTGTGGCAGAGCCTGTCCTGGTGTTTGTGTGTTGGTGTGGCAGAGCCTGTCCTGCTGTGTGTGTGTGTTTTCTGGCACTTTACTTACTGTAGGAATAAATTGAACTATTTAATATTTACTTATTGTGACGGGAACGACCTGGACCCTCGACTGGGTACTCCCGCCAAACGTTGCTTCCTCCTGCCGGGACACCAACAATTAACCCGTTCAGCACCAGACAAAACCAGCGTTGTAGATAGAAGGGGGGACGTTGCTGCACCGGAGCTGTGTTGGCACTGTGGCTACCCGAAGCTTAGCTACACAGTGTGGCTATTGTCCTGAAAAGGACAATAAAGGATCATAGCAGCCCACCCCAAGTATCAGACAACACTCATGTTGAGGTGAAAACAGGACGGACCGCGATATAGCCAGGCATGTGTTCCGTAACTGCGCCGGCTGACCTCCGGTCTCCTGGAAGTCACAGCGACTGGGGATCCATAGGAGGCGCCTTCTCTGAACCACCCCTAGTCTGTACCCCACCATCTGTGGTCTAACTCCACAAAAGAGCGCTCTGGTGGGGTCAATAATAAAACGCTCTCTTGAACTTGTAGTCACTTCAGAGGACAAAACTTTCTAGCCCAGAAATCAGTGAGGGGAAAAGTAAAGGTTTTGTGTTATTTACTATATTTCAAGTCTGCATATTTTATTAAAAAGCATTAGTGGCACTAAATTGTGGTTTCAGGTGTCCCGTGTATAATGCCTTTTATTAGTTTACAGACGTACACCCAATCCCATCACATCACATAAGATTCTATTTTACACTATCTGCCTAGCACTGATATTCTCTTTAGTGCACGAGGATGCCAAGGAGTTAAGGTTCTGTCTATTCTGTCTATTTTTTTTCCCCATAAAAAGACCAAACCAAAATCCTCAGCACCAAGCCCATGATGCTCTTCATCTGGCCCTGCCCTAAACTAATCTTTGGCCTCTTCAAATGCTGGATGCAGTTTGGGGATATAGGGTCAAACCTTATCAATGGTGTTTCTTGATACTTTTTAACCCCTTAATGACCAATGACGGGCCAGGCTTAGAATGCGATTGTAAATCGATTTCTTCGCTTTAACGATGTTGCTGTAATACCTTGATTTTGAGGCAATCAGCAGCACCGAGATCAGCCTCGGGGCCATGTCTGGCCCCTCCCCGGGGGGACACAATGTAAAGGCCACGATAGGAAGGTATTCAGCAACACTGAACACCCACCCCAGGATGCACTGTGACTGTTCCGGAGAGCGGTCACAACAACCACTCCGAGAGATTTTGCCACTCGCAAGATGGCGCCACGACCTTTAAAAAAATTAAAAAGTTTCCAAAGTTTCCAAGAGGGTCCCTCCTGAGAACTCTGGCTCCCCTAGCAGGTTGAATCCAGGTACTGGATTCAACCATGCAAGTCAATCTACAGCTTTCTAATCACAAATATAAAAAAAAATGAAAAAATAAAAATTGCCAAAAAATTAAAATATTAAAAAATGTGGTTACATTTTAAAAAAAATATGCAGTGATGTCACCATCAGGGGAACCATCCAGTTCCAGCAAAATGTAAAAAATAAGTCCAAAGAATAATGAAATGGAAGTGAAATACTCTGTACTTGTTAAGGGTCATTCTTTAGCGCTCAGGAGAGGAAAAACTCCCTGGGGAAACCTCTAGCAAACCTCCCACGACCCAGAGGATTCAGGTCTTGACCCGGAGAAGATGTGCTTCACACGGAGATCTCCTGGTCAAACATGGAGAGCTCTCAAGTATGCTTTTTGGCAACTCTATACTGACAAAAATTAAGAGCTTTTTGCTTTGTTTGATTCACCTAAATATTTAAGCAAGCATTTAAATTGACAACCATGATATTAATAGTAATATATTTCATACCCCTCTGCCTCTAAAAGTTAAACCACTGTATAAATATGTAGACCCCATAAATGAGGAAACAGTGCCGAATTAAACATACTTTAAAAACAATGACAAAATTAAACCACTTAACAATACGGTTATAAAAAGTTAGTAATGGACTATATCTTTAAATGCCCTTGGGGGTTATCTCTTACTGTATCCCTAAGGAAAAGGCCAATTAGTGCAGGTGTGCCTTTAGTTAATACCCTGGAGTATTTTGGTTGTGTCTGGAACTCTTGAATGGAATGGCAATTAATTTCTTGAAACTTCCTCAGACTGTACTCACCAGAATGGCTTTGTGTTCTCAAGATGGTTATTAATGAACTGTTTCACTATGTACCAAGGGTAGCTGCATTCATGTTGAAATGGCTGGCTTTGCACTCAAACACAAGGAAATTACCTGACAATTGTTTATTATGAGTTTGATTTAATTAATTAAGGGTTTTTTTTCTGCCTATATCAGGATGATGAAAAGAGATGACACTTAATAGCTGGTATTGTACTTGTAACACACGATGAACCCACTACAGGCAGGACTCCTTGCAGAGGGTCCCTACCCGATGGCAGTCTTCTACACTAGGGGGTGCGCCCATGATGTGCAGTGAGGGGCAGGGAAGGCACTGCACCAGATTGAGAGACATGGAAATGCTGTACAGAAGAGCCCAGTGTGGTCTTCTGATTTCCGGGTGAATATGTATCCTGAAGCTATGTTTGACTACTCTCTTTCTAACGTTTTTGTACTTTGTTGACCTTTCCTGTGTACCATACCTGGCTTACCTGACTACCTGCACAGTGTACCAACCTTGGATATGTCTGACTACCTGCTCAGTATATCAAACCCGGCTTTCGCTTACTACCTGTCCTGAGCATCTACCTGTGGCATCTCCTATATACAGGTATCTGTCTCTCCCGCAGTTGTTTTGGTATCTACTACTCAGTACCTGTAATATTTGCTTTTACCTCAGCCTCCACACTACTGGGATCATCAAAGCCCCTGATCTCCTATCTTAGGGCTCAACCCTTTGGTAGGTTAATCAGGGTGAATAACTCCTGGGCTGTGTGTGTGCGCTCCAGACGTTAAACCCCAAGGATCGTGCAGTCGCTATGTGAAAACAGATAATTAGAAAAATACCACAAAAGTGCAAGGTAATTTCAAGGTTAGGGTCAGGGGGTCAGAAGATCAAGTTCTGCCAGACTTGGCATTTCAGTACTGGAACAAATTCCAGTCTAAATATCCTGAAGAGTCCATCAAAATTAGCCAAGGAAAGTCAACAGAAAAACTAAGACACCTACATCAATCAGGTAATATAATGTCACACAGAAGAGTTGTAGCAGCACAATATTTGATTGCTGCCATCTATGGGAATCATTCCAATAATTAAAGTTCCTGTATATTGCCTCCTTTTCTAGCAGTGTTTCAGAAATATAAAAGATCTTTGTGTAAGGTGTATAGTCACACCTCATGCCCTGCCCACTCCCACCTCCTCACCCAATCCCTACCTTTAGCAACACCCCTTCTACACTGGTGTCCCAATTTAGACACTTACAAATTGGGAGGTATGAACTTGTCTTAGAGCTGTCTCTTCCTGGATGGTTCATCACAGATTAAAACTTAACATGTCAAAAACAAAGACTGAGCTACCTTATTTTCCGGCGTATAAGACGACTGGGCGTATAAGACGCCCCCCAATTTTTTCACTTAAAATATAGAGTTTGGGCTATACGCGCCGAATGAGACTACCCCTCTACCCAGTATACAACAACCAGCCAATCACGGCAAGCGATGTACCTTACCAGTGATTGGCTGGTTGTTGTATACAAAGCCTGCTTGGATTGGGTGGGTCAGCTCTCCCTAACATATGCCTGTCCACACACATGTATAGACATACACTGCCCTCACACACCCCTTCCTTTACACACATATACACACACCAGCTTACAAACACACATATACACATACACTGCCCTTACACACACACCTGTCCATACACATACACTGCCCATACACAGACATATACATACATACATACACACACACACATATATATATCTACACATACTAACATACGCCTGTCCATACATACACATTTATACACTGCCCTCACCACACACCCCTGCCTTTGCACACACACACACACACACATATATATATATATATCGTATATATATATATATATATATTAGACCTGGGCACCAGGGGGCTTCTCGTGTTCGTCTTCGTGCTTGTCTTCAAGAAAAAAAAATCTTCGTATTCTGCGAATATTCGCCTGTTCCTGTCTTCTCTTCGGGCGAATATCCGTGGACACTCTTCGTGTTCGGTTTTTCTTCGTTTTTTCCGGTTAAGGGGTTAATACGGGGTTAACGCAGCTCTGGGGCCAGGAGTTTAAATGTCCGTATGAGCAACTCTATTGGTCGTCAGCAGGGGGCTCATCTGCCATCAACCAATGGCAGACGAGGTAAGTTGCAGCAATAGGCTCATTCGCAGGGCAGCGCGAATGAGCCTATTGGTCACCTGCAGGGTCTTCCTCTGGCATCAACCAATTGGTTGATGCCAGAGGAGGTCCCTGTAGGCGACCAATAGGCTCATTCGCACTGCCCTGTAACCCGTGACGGTGAACCTGCGGATTTCCACTTCCGTGAACTGCCGCAATGCCGCAATGTCAGGACCGGGGAGAGTGGTAGACGAAGACGATCACGAAGATCTTCGTGGTGTGTGTCTTCGTCTTCGTCTACGTTTTACCGCCGCTGTCTTCTCTTCAGCGTGTCTTCGGAACGAACACGAAAACGCACTCTTCGTGTTCGTTTTCATGTTTGCCCGAAGACGAATGCACACATATATATATACGGTATACATATATATACACACACACCAGCTTACAAACACAAATACCTACACTGCTCTTACACACACCTGACCATACACATACACTGACCATCTCACACCAACATATAGACACATACACTGCCCCTTTCTCCCCATCTCTTACCTTTCTCATCTTCTGCCTTCCATCCAGTTGTGGGAGCGTGAGGTCTGTCATTTCAGACGTCTGTTTTACTGCTCCCTTATCACTATGCGCCGGCAATTGATGCCGAGCGCTGGGACATGACGTCATCCCCACGCTCGGCATCAATAGCCGACGCATAGTGATTAGGGAGCACGGAAGCCGAGGTCTGAAGTGCCAGACCTCGAGCTCCCTAATGCTTGGCTAGTTAGAGGGAGGTCGTGATCTCCCCAACCAGCCCTGCTCATCGGGCGCCCGCTGATCAGGGCTAGTTGGGGAGATCACGATCTTGCAGCTACCTCGGCGCAGCCCTGAAGACCGGCCCAGGGGAGGCTGCTTCTCCGCTTGCCCCTCCCCTAGAGATTCTGATCCGGCTCGGTAAGTAAGTAAGTATACCCGGTGACTTTTGATTAGACTTATACGCCGGAAAATACGGTACTTTTTTTTACCAGGGCCCCTCCCGTGGATGGTACCACTATGTACCCTGTGATAACTTCTGCACATTTGTCTCGCAAAATTACAGTTATTGTAGCACAATAGTACTTTTTCAGAACTATCGTAATTACTGTTACTTCTTCCTATTGTTTATATCTTTATGTCCATCCCCTCCCCATAATGACTTAGACTGTAGGCACTTTAGGGCAGGTACCTATTTTCCATATGCATTGACACCTATACTACCTCTCATACAAAAGACTATGTTATTGGATTAACAAGGCATCTAGAAGAAAAATAGTTTTTCCTAGGATTCATCCTGCCACAAAAATTAAATATCAGGCAGAGCAACCAAGCAGGGCATCTTCAAAGGATGTCAGATGTCCTGTCCTGGGTGCCATGAACTTTTACAGGCACTGTAAGCATCTGCACCAAGCATCTTCAGAGTTATGATTTGAGAACTACGGTTAAGTTTCCATAGTAGAGAAATATAGTGCAGATGTTCCATGTGCTGACAGAATTAATAGGTCACCTGGCTATCAGGTAAGTAGGGGGTGTTTGATACCTGTGCGCTTGTAATACCATGGTGGGCACTGACACCCTAGAGTTATTAATGCACATGGTACCATAACAGCAAAATGTGAGGCATTAAGGAGTTTACTTTTGTCTTGTGTAAGTTTTCTGTGTTCTATCCCTGTTTCTTTTGAGTAAATGCATATTTTGTATATGATCTGTTAAAATAATATAGTTGAGTTACCCATAATATGTTTTGCTAGTGACAATAAAACCCCATATCAATGGGAAATGTTACAAATATGCTTGGTCATGGACATCTAATAACCACCTATTTTTCTAACATCAAGAGACAATTCTGCTCTCTGCTCAGAACCGTTATTACTAAAGCTTATAAGACATAATTTAGTAAAATCTATTCTGCGGTGCAGAACTGGATTAATGTTTTTCGGCCGATCCCTTTTTTGTCACATATATGACAGCTTCAATAATGTAAACAGTTTTTAGTCCAAACATTTGAAGTTGCCATTGTACAAGGGGAGTAATGTTCTGACCATGCTGTTTTTTTAGACTTGATGAATGCAAGGTCTGTATTCTGAAGATAATTATAAGCAGGTAAAAGGTCACAAACATACATGCACAGAAAGACTGCTGCTCTCCTGAATCAACCTCAATTATTAGTACATTGCTTCAGAAATATATATATTAGATGTGGGCGCTGTTGGAAAGTTCTAATTTTCATGTTTCCTGGGGAAAACTTTCCTCTCGAAATTCATCTGTCTCCGTCTTCTTTTCGGACGAACTTCATCCAACATTTTTGTTTTTGGAAATCTTCCGTCCGTGTTGCCATGCAAATGCGTAGAAGAAGCTGATTTAAAATAGTAAGTGTAATTACAATGGTGGCTGCAGTGATGAACAAATAAAGAACGATTTTCGTATTGCACACATTCTTTTTTCTTTTCTTTTGTCCAATGTTGCATTTATTCATTACTCGGACGAACGGTAAGATTCTGCACAAAAGCGTATTTTTATAAAAATTAATGCGCAAGTCTAATATATGTGTATATGAGGCATTACAGCAACACCATAGATCACTTTCTAAGCTTGTTTAATGAAATGACATGCCAGGCATGTCATTGGTCGTCACCTGACCGTTTTTGCGTGACGTGCCTGTCCCGTCAATGGATGTTAAGGGGTTAAAACGTATGCTATCTATGCAAATATACCCACTTATTGGCTTGGGATGAAAAATTGCAGTGTCTACTGAGAATAAGACTAAATCCAAATGTTTTTGCACCCTCCAGGTTAATGTTTCTATGTCTTTAAGGCAGAATGAGAGTACATTATACCTTGGTGCTGCAGAACCAACACACTGACCACAAGTGTGTAAAAGATAATACACAAAACAAAGAAATAAAGTGCTGCACACAATTTACAAACGACACCACAATATGTGCGGAAATTAAATTAAATAATACTTAAATTCATTAAAGTGGATTCTTCAATAGGTTCCTCTGTTGGGAAGCCCATAGAGCCCCTTCTGGGAAATGGAGTTTCTTATATAAGAATACTTTAACGCTCCCATGGAAAGGACCGGAATAATGCTGTGTTGTAGCAATAACAGCTAGTTCTTCAGGCTTGTCAGTGCCATCTTTGTGCCCAAACATTTCGTCAGGCTTGTCAGTGATATCTTTCCCTCAGAACAACCTGTCAGTGCCATTTTGGGTCCAAGCAGGTCATCAGCGACATCTTTGCCCCAGCTTTGACTTTTAAGAAGTAGCTGAGAGAGAGGGGGAAAGCCGTAACTAGCTCCTTTTACTCCCAAGGCAAAAACAGAAAATTGTGCCCACCCACTATATATTTACAGAGGTTATTTTGAACATAAATAAATAACAAGGAAATTCATGATTTTAGAACTGCAGAGAGTTAAAAGATTATTCCAAACCCAGGGATTTATTAAAATTTTGACACTGAGAGTGGTACAGTATAACTCCTGTCAATGTATAGTGGGCCTTACAGTGATATACATTATCTCCCATCACCAACAAACACAACAGTATGACTCCTATTATTATATGATACTATCCTATCTCATAATTATATATTAAGACAGACACAGACAGTGGTACAGCAAAACTCTCATCACTATATATTGAGCCAGATACTGACCATGGTACAGCATAACTCCCAAAATCACATCAGTCTATTACTATCACTTTTTTATTATATGTGCTGGGTCATAGGTACAGGCTTTTCTAGTTTTTACACAAAGTAGTTGTAGATAAAAATGTGTCCAATAACTATACACCTCCTCACCTGTTGTCTCTGTCAAATTGTTATGTTACATACTACTTGTTATGTCCTGTCCACCCATTGTACAGCGCTACGGAATTAGATGTTGCTATATAAAACAATAAATAATAATAATTATGAATGACCAGTTCAAATACATAAAACAAACAGCTACACCATGAATGCATACAAAACTATAAACTTCTAAAAATACACATTACCGTACCGTATTTCCCTTGTATAAGACGTACCCCTATTTTTGGGGGCTGAAATAAAAAAAAATATATATCACATAAAGTTATTGTACTGGCTGCATGGGCATGATTTGAATGTGATTGATGTTGGCTGCTAGCAATTGTTAGCATTCGCACTCCTATCATACTCAGGCAGCATCAGGCAGCCAGTACATCAGGTAGTCAGTACATGCACATCACTTTCAGCCTCCCTGCCCACCTGTGCCCCCTACAAACGGATCCATGCTAACACACACACACACACACATACATACATCCATTAATTTACTCCCCCGCCTTACCTGAACTGCCGATCTTCTGCTGCCACTCGCCGACTTCCGTGGGGGCCTCTGTTTCCCCTCTGCCTTGCTCGAGCAGGAACTGAGCGGAGTCAAGTGATGCGCTGTGCATTCACGTGACTCCACTGGGTTGCTGTGCAGCCGCGGCGGATCTAGGTAAGCAGCAGTTCCCCTTTTAATCTACCACCACTGTATTAGACCACACATTTTTCTAAAAATGCATCTTATACATGGGGAAATACGGTAGTATTCATTGACACACATAGCAGGAGGAGATCACAGGTCTCACGTGCCAAAGGTCAGCGCTGGTACACAGATTGCATCCACTGGACTTGCTCATCACTCAAGTTACATGCAAACAACTTGCCCAACACCCAGCTTGCATTCACAGGACTTGCTGCAATACCCATTTTGCACTCATAGGATTTACCCAGCACCCAGGTTGCATACACAGGACTTGCCCCAGAATCCAGGTTGCACTCATAGGATGTGCTCAGCACCTAGATTGAGCATGTAGGACTTGCCCAGCACCTAGGTTGCACTCATAGGACTTGACCAGCGCCCAGATAGCAATCATAAGACTTGTTCAGCACCCAACTTACATCCAAAGGACCAGGTCCACCATCAGAAGTTTTGGGGCCCCTTACTGAACAAATGGTCTGGGCTCCCCACCCCATGACCCCCCTCTCCAAATGACCCTCCCTCCACACCACCAGGATTTAGTCTTCTACTCGTGGTTGTTGGTGGCAAAGATGGTACAGATAAGCTGTTTGGGGGCACAGACAAGCTGTTTGGGCGCAAAGATACATATTTATTGTATCTATCTCTCCCATTCCTGACCCCCATCTACCCCCCTTTTCTTATTCACTTACCTTCCTGAACTCCTGTGGTGGGAACGCGGCTTCACTGCTGAGCCCTGGGATATGGCGTTATATTCCGTCACTCAGCACCGGCACCATGATCAAGGCAGAGGCCTCCTGCTGTCACCAACCAAGTCAGGGCCGTGCCAAGATGGGTGGCGACTCTCTGCCACTTGGGCCTTGTGCACCCGTGCACCTGTCTTGGTGTGGCCCTGCCTATGTAACTCAACTGACAAAAAAAATATACATTTGTGCATGAAGAATGCATTACAGAGCATTAAGTCAATTGTTAATCCTACAACATTCAAATAATTTACCAAAGCAAGCATGAAATGATGCATTTTTGGTATTATTGTCTAAAGCGTTTTGTTATATATGTCATATGTTGTAATACATCCTAGTGTCTGTTAACCATGTGCTTTTATCATGGCAGCTGTTGTGGAACTCAAAGTATTAAAAACCACTGACAATGATCATATTTGTGGGACTATTCACTGTGGAAAATCATTGAACTACAAGTAAACACAATAAAGATGCTATTGTTTCAGAAGCATACAAGAAAAGACACAGAAATGCACAACATCATAACTATAACTAAAGGAAAAAGTTGTTCTCTTTTTTCAGACTGAGTCATAACTAAAAAACTGAAAGCTATTTGGAGTGTGTCCATCCAACAAACTAAAGTGTGCAGCTCTGGTTTTACCGAGAAGGAAATAAGCATCACGCCAGATCAACTTTTTCAAAGCAAATTCTGTAATCTTGCATTAATGTAAACCACATGTTAACATTTATGTGTGTGGTGTACATATTAACTGAGGGCATTTCTAAGTTAGGGCAGTTTCAATACTTCACGGAGAAGGGCATCAAACATTCTGTACATAGGTTCGTTCTGACCGCTATGCAGGCCCTAAGGGGAGTTCTGCATACAATGTGATTCTAGTGCAAAGTTTAAAAGTGGTCTTATTACTACAAATCCAGTCCAAATGCACAGCACACAAATATTAGCTTGTCCCAATGTATTTAATAAAAAGTGTTTCCATTGTTACATGTGAATCCTGGAGAGTTAGTACAAGTGTCTCACACCAATGAAGAATGCATTTTAATGCATATTGTAAGGACTTACTCGTACCTATAGGAGAAGCTGCAGCTTCAGAGCTACAGCACAACACCCCATCCATAGTCCCAATCAGTTGCAGGAAAGAGCTCTTTTTTGAAATCCATGGGAATTATTTCTGTGCATGCACACTGGGGTCTTGCTTGACCCCAGGCCAGCACTGGAGGTAAGCGTGCCATGCAGGAACGGGCAGCAGGAGATGTATTCAGCCAAACACAAGGGGGGCAGGAAAAGAAGCAAACACATATGGGTAGATTCTGCAGAAGCCCTCTGTTCATTTGCACATGAAAAGATAGAGACCTTAGAGCTGTCATGCATGAACACGTATTTGATGGCTGGAGTGTCCCTTTAAAAGCATGCATAGTATTGATATTTTGATGGGTAAAATCAGAGCTATGCACAAATGCCTGCTTCTCATGCATTCATTCTGCTGCCCTCCACCTCAGTGGCATGGTTCTTTCAGGATTAAACCATACTAATACCCTTTTATGCCAGTGGCACCTCATCCTGCTAAGCAGAATAACATGCATTCAAGAGTTGAAGGCAAGCATCTTTGCAGATTGCATAAAACATGCAGGGAAGCAGCAGTGACTGCAAGATTTACCCCTACCAAAATTGCAATTACATTATCCATCTCTTGATTTTATTATTAAAATCTTCAAAATATTTTTTAGATTATGAAAATCATCTTACGAGTCAACCTTACTTAATAAAAATATAAACCAAGTGTCTCCATAGCCTTTACAACACACAATGTCACACATACTTATTTTCTTTATAAAGTTATGATTTCTTGACACAGATGGCTTACAAACATATGATGAATTCTGTTATTATCACCCTTGGATTGGTTAAAAAATATTTAAAAGGTTTGGCTGCAGCCTTTGGTGGTAGGGTCAGAAAACTATCATTCCATTCAATATTGCATAATCCAATGTTTGCAGAATTACCGTAACAATCAGTATGAGTCAGAGTTTCCTTTGGAGGTTTTATAACACAGCATAGAATTCCTTTAAAACCTCTAATATTGTCTTTCTAACTTGTTGGCTTTTTTGGCTTGTGCTGGACAGTCACAGCAAGCAGTCTACAATGGCAAGGACCACAAGTGAACCTATGATATTGTTGTAATTTATACCATTGGTACTCGCTAGTCCAGGATTTTGCAGGAGAGTTTTTTAGTTCCCTGATATCACTGAGCATAAAAAGTTTCAGAGACTTTCATGCAAGACGCCATTAACTACCATAAACCTCTACACTAGTGAATTTTTCCTGTTTTGTCCTCATCTCTACAGGACAACTGAGAAGTCAACAGAGAAACCAGGAAGTCTAGCAATCTGTTAAGCAAAAACTTTTTTTTATTAGTGGATGGGTATCCATTATAATGTCCTTCAACATTGCTGTTCTAATTGGATGATGGATGGTTTTCAAAATATATACATGTAAAAGTGATTAAAGGGAGTGTTTGTGGTTGAACTATACTGCCACCTTGTGTGTATATAGCAGATTGTGCATGACAACAAACTTTACTTCTAGGAGATTGGTGTGGTTTTCGCCGCATTGTGTTTATGTCTATGTCCTTCTTTGCAAAAGGATAAAATGTGTATTTCATTAGGCTAAGTAGACCCCTGAAGGGGCAAATATAATTAGATTTTTACTTGGCATAGGTATTTTCCTCATAGTGCCCTTGGTAGGTGTGTGTGTGGGGGGTCACAATTGGATCTTTACTTACCATGTGTTTTCACCTGTTAACTTTGCATCTTGTTCATCAGGAAGTCAAACCTCCTGCGGCTTTCAGAACTGACCTACAAGGTGTCTATTCATCTAACTTTGTACTTTCATTATAAAGCTCATGACAATTTTTGGAAACAGAGCTATCGCTAAGTGACACTTGTTGTTCCAGTCAGAAATAAAAACTAATGAATCAAAGTTCTCCTGTGTGTGGGGGGGTGGGGGTAGCGACGGATCCCCTCAGGAAATCATGCAGGGGGGGCGATAATGAAGAAATCCCACCAGGGCCGTAGGAAGGGAGGAAGAGAGTTACTCGCCTCAGGCGCAGCTGCGAGGGGGCGCACAGCCGCCTGATCAGCAGCTGCAGCCTGCAGGACTGGTTGGGGAGATCACGGATGGCAGATGCTTGGATACTACAGTGCCTTGCAAAAGTATTCAACCCTCGTGGCATTTTTCCTATTTCTACAAAAATTGATTTGTTGGGGGTTCCTATCATTTATGTTACACAACATGTGTCTGTGTGGACTTGCATATATTGGCAAGACTGAATTGACAGGATATGGGGACACAGATCAGAGATCAGAACTGCTTACCGCGATGGCTCCACACACAAACCAGTTGCAAAACATTTTTGACCTCATTGAGATTTATCCCAATTAATCACATTCCACCATTGAGAAGAGGAGGCAATAGAGCACAACTTTTGATTCAGAGAGAATCATATTCAATACTTACTTTGGACACAGTGCCCCCCCCCAGGTCTTAATGAGAATACTGTTATCATGTCTCTTACCTGTCAGATAGAGTTGTTAGATGATGTAAAAATGTACCTCCTAGTCCATTACACTTTATGTGGACTTTATACGGTCTTCCACTTCATGGCTGAGTGGTTGCTGTTCCTAACCACTTACACTTACCAATAATACCACTTACAGTTAATCGTGGAATATCTAGCAGGGATGAAATTTCATGAACTGACTTATTGCAAAGGTGGCATAATATCACAGTATCATGCTTCAATTCACTGAGCTCTTCAGAAAGACCCATTTTTTCACAAATGTTTGTAAATGCAGACTACATGGCTGGGTGCTGGATTTTATATACCTGTGGCAATGGGTTTTATTCAAACACCCGAATTCTATAATTTAAGAGGTCTCAATACTTTTTTCCACATAGTGTATATATTTAAGCTTCCTACTAACAATTTTGTTTTGTAATATTGGAGAGCTGGGTACATTCAAAACCATATCTACGTTGCATAATTTGAACTTTGAAATCACTGCACAAATATAAATCATAATAGAAGTTACAAATTATTAGATCTGATAAGCAGAGTTATCAGTGTTTTTAGTAATTCAACTGAAACAAGTTATACACATACTGTAGATCTCCCATTTGTTTTGATGAAGAATACGTTTTAATTAACACCTTTGATACTTGGTGATATAAATGCCCTAAAGTAAATTTTATGTTCTCCCAATTGCAGCTTGTTTTGAAAACCATTTCACTAATAAAGCCCAAGGTGACACGCAAGTTGGAAATATCAAGCTAGCAGTCACAATTCATCTGGGATATAAGCATATATGTTTAAGCTTTAATTAAAAGTTTCCACACAAACAAACTAGAAAACTTTTAATAACAAACAAACTAGAAAACTTTTAATAACAAACAAACTAGAAAACTTTTAATAACAACAATAAACAGAATGTAATGTTTTGTTATCTAGGCCTATCTATCTATTTATCTATCTATCTATCTATCTAATCTATCGATCTGTGAGCTTATATTGAGCATTGTGGGGTTAGTGTGGTCCCTTTTTCCTTAAAAAGGGACAAGTGAGGTCCTGCTCTCCCGCATGCTTGTGGTCTCTGTGGGGTACTGGCATATGACATTATGTCTTAAAACTGTTTAGCTCAATGTTACAGAGACAACAAGAAAATGTTGTGAATGAGGCAACGCAAGCACCAAATAAGGGACCACTAGTGCTATTGATTCACTTATTTATAGAAGAGATGAGGGCACAATACCCAAATTTTCCTGGGCAACCTGTCAGCTTGGTAAACTCAGTGTGTAAACCCTTATATTCTACTGCACAATAAATAAACAGTGCCATGAACCCTGGGCAATCCAGAAAACATCATATCCTACCAGTGTCTCCATATCCTTCGTAGATCGCCTCCTTAGCTGTTTTAAATCCGGCATCCATCACATACAATATATGGCGGACATTTACGTCTGGGAGAGGTGCCACACAGACATCGCCGCATTACAGCAACACTGTTTGGATGAAGAAAGCGATCAGAGATTGCTTTCTACACCCGTTAAAAGTCATGACGTGCCATGTTGTCAATTGTCGTGAAGGGGTAAGGTATTTTTGGTAGTCTGGTTTTTCTGAGATAGTAAGATATATCTATGGGGCATTTTGTCAAAGGAGATAAAGCAGAAGGAAACCTGCAGTTGGGTTGAATACGCTCCAAGCAGAAAATGATCTAAAGACCTACAGTGGTTGTTCGAATGCCAGCAGCCATGGAGAGAGACGGCTGATCTTGCTATATCTATGTTTTGCAGGTGGTCCTCACAGGGGAGGTTGAGATAATGTCTTGAATAACAAATTATTCTAGGATGCTCTTTAATAATTTTGCAGTACATCAGAGGTCCATATATAGACTGGACAGCCACTATATTAAAGTAACCATGTTTTACTATTTAATGAAAACTTGTGTCCCCTCTGAGGGGACACATGGAGGTAGGTCTGAGTTTGGGAGGGGGCCATGACAGATTCATGGGGAGACTCATTGTCTGCCTGCCAAGTCCCCTCTTAAGTCACCTTGTATGGTCTGCCCTAACCAGACTTCCATTGACTAGCCGGCTATGGGGGCTCTACATGGCCTGAAATGCTATATGCACCTGACTGAGACAAACATAGAGACTCTGTGGAACTCCTGAGTTTACCGGAACATTGCCACAAACCACTGAAACTTTTACCAGGTGTAGCTCAGACCTCCTGTGACAGTTCACAATGCTTTTTGGACAGTGAACAGATGGGATCCAGAGCTTAAGGGTGACATTTGGGTGGGAAGCCTGGAAATTGTACCTTTTTCCACCTGTGGAATTAAAATCAATAGAGGTGTCACTTGGGGCCTCAATGCCCAATTAGGGACATATTTGGACTAGAGGCAGTAGGGTCCCTGAGCTATCAAAAGACCCCCTGGTTGTGGGTGATCTCTCTTGGCGGGACCCAGAGTGGCATGTTTTATGTTCCCCAGACTATCTCTTCACAAGGGCCCAGAGTCAGGCTCCAGGGGGATAATCCTAATATCCAAAAATGTATTGTTTGTTTGTATATTCACCTTGCTGGACCTGAAGGAGGACTTTGTGTGTTTTTTGTTCCATTGTATGTTAATTGTGTTTGCTGTGTATAAATACTTGCATGGTCGCCTTGCCAGCCACCACAGGCTGGAGAGTACACTCAGAGTATAGAAAAGCAGCCCACTGAAGCAAGGATACTGGTGGGTAGGGAATTGAACTATCATGATATCATCAGAATTGATGTAAAAATGTCACTTTATCATGTTTGTGATCAAAACTGCATCTATAAAGGACACAAGGTACACATGGGTACAGACACTCCACTTAATAAGCTCCGGGCTGTGTCCCATACGTCAAAGGGGCACTGGAACGAAATTATATAAATTCACGAAGAAACAGTTGGATGAAGGCAAACAGCGGTATCACAGAAGACAAAGAGGGTCCGAAAAAAGTCTCAAAGACCCACAAAGAGGGTAATAAAGCCAGAAGAACACAGGAGACATGGCAGCAGAGGCAGGGAACCACTAATACACCAAGCTGACAGCGCCAGGACAGGGGAAGCCCACCCTGTCACATACCTATCAGTGTATTAAGTGAATATTACCTGACACACAAGGTGTTATATATGTTTTTTTAAGGAAATTGTATAACTCAAAAAATTGAATACAAATTTTCAGCCTACTCTTCCCTCGCCTTTATTGAGGCATTTTAGACAAAATGACCATAAGTCTCTGAGGGAAGATAGATGGAACCAAATTTGTTGGCCTTTCTCACAGAAGTTGCAGAAGTTATTAAATCTCTTCAATTCCACAAAGCCCTAAAGAGTGTTTCTCACTTATACTCAGATGCATGTTTATCTCAACTGCTGTCCTTAATGAAAATTCTACTAGTAAAACATTTGACACATATTTAACGACTACCCACATATGTATGCAAAGCAGTTGTAATGGACATTTGTTAATGTGTAGGGTTTTAAATGCATCAGTAAAAGCTGTTGCAGCTTAAAGAAAGATATAATTTGAAAATGAGAAGAGTGCTTGTGTGCACCATCTAAGGGTTAATTGTAGAGTTGAGCGTACTGGAAATTAATTTATATTATTGCCACGTTTTCTAATTTAAAATCAATATTGAGACATAATCCCTTGATCAAAGAAAAAAGTTTTCACGCAGTAAAAAAGGGGAGGGTATAAAACACACTAGTGGTTGCAGTAGCTATTTTGTCTTTCATGTCTCAAGCTAAGTATGAAGTAAAAATGCACATTGCATTTGATATCCAAAGAAAAGATGACTTTATCTATTCATCCAGCCTTATCGCTGTAAATGTCACAGTCTAGGATGAAACCAAAAAGTTTAAAAATTTAAGGTAATGTAAACTTTTAATTTGTTGGGGATACTAGTTTGGTGAGATCCGTTGTCAGCTAGAAACAGAAAAGCTATTAATTGATAAGTGGTTATGTGCACATAACAAGCTAACAACACATTTTAGACATTAATATTTATTTTTTAAGCTCAAAATACTTGTAGTAAAAATGTTAAATATTCTCTGTTCTGCATTCAATTTATAGAAAATATTGTGTCTTAGAAATTATTATTCATTTTGTAGTTTTCTGCATGAAGAGAATATAAACATATTATATTTAAAAAATGATCATGTATAGTTATTCATTTACAAATAACTAGTTTAGCCAGATTTCTATTCATGTATTTTTGCTAGTTAAAAAATACCTGCCAAATAATTTTGTGTTTGTTATATGTAGCCTCACCAAGGATTGTGACTACCTTCTCTAGAAATATATATTCATGAAAATTAATTAAATTCATGAATTCAAATAGTACACAGCCGTCTGTACACCATTTCATTGAAACTGGTGGAAATGTTCAGGCTTGACGCAATAACATTCAAAACATGTTTTATTTATTATAATGGTTAAATGAAACACATTATCTACAATACTGTGTACATTTGCTCTGCTTTAGGACACCGCAAGGAATATTGACCAGTGCAAATATTGATCATAAGCATATTTGTACTTTGTTTCTGCAAAAAGTATTACTGTGTCATTTTCTGAACTTTTTCCATCCAAAACATTTTAATCAACAGTGTGTTCATTGATTATGATTTTCAAAGAACAATCCCAAATAATAGAATAATTAGTAGTTACAAAACATTTTGTTTATTGTGACAAATGTACACGAAATTGTTTGGAATATCTGTTCCTGATCCTCCTGTAAAGCATCAGCATTTTGATTAGGTTGTCAGTGGTCTGCCTGCAAAAAAAAGGAAATTCACACTTCAGGGTAAAATCTTAAATGAAAATCCTTCAGTAGCGTGGAAATAGCTGAACACAGCCACTGATTTTCATTGCAAGCACACTTATTTCATGCATAACAATACTCTTGTCTCTTTTTTTTTACTAAAGGCAAAAAAACAATTTGGATTGTCCACAATGTCTTGGTACGCTGAAGGGGACAAACCAAGACATTTTGGACAATACTATGCTTCCAACTTTGTAGGAATAGTTTGGGACTGTGCCCCAGTGTACAAAGCAAGGTCTATAAAGACATGGTTGGATTTGTTGTGGTAGAACTTGACTGGCCCATACAGAGCCCTGACCTCAAACCCATTAAACACCTTTGGAATGAACATTAATGGAGATTGCGAGCCAGGCCTTCTCGTCAAACATCATTGTCTGACCTCAAAAACGCTCTACTGGATGAATCTGCAAAAATTCCCACAGAAACACTGCAGAATCTTGTAGAAAGCCTTCTCAGAAGAGTGGAAGCTGTTTATAGCTGCAAATGAGGGCATACTACGTTTTATGTTAAATTGTAATTATAACATAATGAAGCACTGCTTTGAAACAAGGCTGGGGTGCAAGTTTGAGATCTATAGCACTGATTTTGTCTATGTATTTAGTAACAGCAGATTTTGTAGCACTATAGATCAATTTCAAATGAGTTTTACTAATAGCTAGTAAGGAACTAAACCATAGTATCTGCCAGAAGACCTCAAATGTTCCTTTAACATATCTTTGCTGGAACTGTTTGGTGACACTGCAAAATACAAACTAGCTGAGACATATTCACATATTTAAGGAAAAGCCATAGCAACACATACCATAAAATTAAATATGTTTACAGTATATGAGATCTGAATATCAAATCAGGTGTCGAGAAGATGAGGCAAACATGTAGAATCATCTTTAATTTAAATTAGCTATTTCTGTTCAAATGATTAGTAAACTAAAAATGTCATTGATCTCTCTCAATGGATAACTTTTTTATTAGCAAAATAAGTTCTGTTAGTTGCATTTGTTGCACAGATATGGGCTCGTGGTAAATTATCAACCAGTAATTCGATCAGTGATTGAAATCCAATGTCCAAATGACTTTAAACACAATCACATCATGATTTTTTCTTTTGCACAGATTAACACGAATGACATCAATGACTCAAAATCAAACAACAGTGGTGGAATTTACCCTTCTGGGGCTGTCCAGCCAGCCGAAGATGCAGATCTGGTTGTTTACAGTGTTTCTTGCATGTTACGTTATATCACTGATAGGTAACGTAATTATCATTTGGATAAGCAAGGTGGACCCTCGGCTTCACACTCCTATGTATTTCTTCTTGAGCAACCTATCCTTTTTGGATATCTGGTACACATCAAGCATTGTTCCCAAAATGCTTGTGAACTTTTTGTCACAGAAAAAAAGTATTTCATTTAAAGGCTGTATAACCCAAATGTTTATCCATCTCTCCTTAGGTGGGACAGAATGCTATATCTTGCTAGTTATGGCCTATGATCGGTATGTGGCTATATGTAGTCCTTTACATTACACAAACATTATGCATCCAGTTCTGTGCATTAAGATGGCAACTGCCTCCTGGATGGGAGGTCTTATTAATTCATTAATACACACTGTCTTTGCATTACACTTGCCATTCTGTGGCCCTAATGTAATTAACCATTTTTTCTGTGAAGTACCTGCAGTTTTAGAGCTGGCATGTGCAGATGCCTCACCTAATAAGACCGTCATTTTCTTCTGTGCCATATTGGTCGTCATGATTCCCTTTTTCCTTATCTTGATAACGTATGTCTACATTATCTACAACATTCTTAAGATACGTTCTTCTATGGGAAGGAAAAAGGCTTTTTCTACCTGTACGTCACATGTTATTGTGGTTTGCTTGTTTTATGGTACCATCATATTTATGTACATGAGACCTGGACAAAGTCATGTTCTTAATCAAGACAAAATGGCCACCTTGTTCTATAGTGTTGTTACCCCAATGCTGAATCCACTTATCTATACCCTCAGAAACAAAGATTTTAAAAGAGCTTTGAAACAAACTATCAGGAAAAAAAAGTCTTTGCAAGAAACCTAAAGCACAGATAGACAGTAAAAAATATATGATGCCTTTTTTAGAATGATGTGCATGGCATTTTTTTATCTGATAGAAAAATATGTGGTATAAAACAATATATCTTTGGAGCTCTCCTAGGCCTAATCTTGGAGGGTACTTCCATCTGCCTCCAGAGTGTGCCCATGCCCCCCCTACATCATGCTGTGCCCCCCCGTGTGCCCCTCCATACTTGAAATTTTTTTGTGCAGCCGTGAGGAAGCAGGGATTGACACTTCTAAATGCTTCCTTGGAGCAGAGCCGGCCTTTAGGGTGTGCGAGCTGTGCAACTGCACAGAGCGCCATGGCAGCATGGGCACCAGGTGAACATCCCATCACCAAGGCCAGGACCGTGCCGAGGCGGGTCCAGGGGATGTACAAAACCCAAGCGGCAGGAAGTGGAGAAGAGAGAGGGGCGCCATACAGTCGCTCGTGAATGTGTTTTCAGCAACCATTCATCGTCCCTTAGTCTCTTCTGCAAGGCCAATGTATTGGTCGCGGTGCTGGCCCTTCATGCTGAGCGCCAGAATATGACATCATATCCCAGCGCTCAGCAGTGAAGCCGTGTGCAATGCAGCAGATCAGGGAGACAGACGTCTCACGCTCCCACCACAGGGCTTCAGCAGCGTAAGTGAACTACAAAGGGGGAGGGGAAGGATGCATTAATGAATATGTGTAAAAGATTTGTGTGAATGAGTGAGAATACATGCTTGTGTGAATTAAATGTGTGAATGAAATTGTGAATTAGTGAGTGAATGTAAGGGAAAGATGGCACAAGCAGGGTGTTTATAGGACAAAGATGGCACAGGTCAGGCTGCTTGGGGACAAGGATGTCTTACACTGGGCTGTTTGGGGACAGAGGTCGCTCTCACTGGGCTGTTTGGAGACAAAGATGGCTCATGCTGGGCTGTTTGGGGACAAAGTTGACTCAGACTGGGCTGTTTAGGGATAAAAATGGCAAGTCCTATGGGTGCTGGTCAGTGCTGTGGGCAATGTGGATGCCAGGGGCTGGGTTTTGGGGTATGCACCCTATGATCTATACTTGTAATTTAGGTTTTTTTCATCTATACCTTTAATGCTGAGTTTTTATGTGAATTCCAGTTGATCTATACCTGCAAAGCTGGGTTTTTGTTTTATTCTGTTGATCTATGTCTGCTATGCTATGTTCCCATACATTTTTATGTATGCCTGCAAATACAGGGTTTGTATGTCAGATTCTGTTTATTTGAGCTATACTTTCATTGCTGACTTCACATGTGGATTTTAATTGATCTATACATGGAACGCAGGTGTTATTCTGTTACTCTATACCTGCTATCCTATACATTTATACATTATTTATATATACCTGCAAATATAGGATTTGTATGCATTATTCAGTTTATCTATACATGCAAGTGCTGTTTACATGTGTTGGTTATTTGATCTATACCTGAACTACAGGGAGTAAGTAAAAGAGAGGTGTGGTTTAGTGAATGAGGGGACAAAGGGACTCTGGGGTTGACTACGGGGGAGAGGGCCTCTCAATGTCACGGGAGGGGAGGAGGGAAGACTGCACTGACTCACAGTCTTTCCCTAATCTGCAGAGTCAGTGTGGCAATTATATTTTTGGGTGTTTTTGGCGGAGCATTAAAAATGCATGTCTAACGCCTCTGGAAACGCCTCTGTGCATGCCTAAAAAAGAAATTGCATTTGATAATTTAAATTAGATAAATTTAGTGTAAAACATCTAATTTTTAAAGAGAATCTTTTATTAATTACATATATCTGTAAATGAAGATACTACATAGGTTGTAAGTCACTCATTATTAATAATGAAAAGATAATTATATTGCATGTAAAACATCATTAAAGTGTATTAATACATTTGGTGAAAAAAACACTTAGTGGAACAGATATGCTGCCACTCTGCCCCCAATATGCTGCCACTCTGCCCCTAGATAGCTGCCCTCAGTCCCCAGATGTGCCCCCCCAAGATATGCTGCCACTCTGTCCCCAAGATGTGCCCCCCAAGATATGCTGCACCTACCCCCTAGAAATGCGCACTCGGCCCCCAAGATGTGTCCCCCCCTCTAGACTTACCAGTGCAGACCCCCGGCCGGCGGGGGACATCTAAGCAGTACGCGTATTCAACTTCCGGTGCCGGCACTGAAGATTGTTAACGCACAGACGTTCACCGGCTGCGGCGATGCAAGCATAAACAGCCTCCGCTGCCAGCACGGCAGGAACTGGCGAATATTTGTGGACCCGGTACCCGCGGTTAGCGGTCATTCAGGTGAGTCACTCCGTCGGGGTCTTGGCTGGAGATCCCAACAGTACACTCTTTGTGTATTTTGTACTTTACACATTATAGCAATGTGATGTTAAATGTGTGGATAACATTACCTGTGCTCTCTGCACAGGCCCTCTGTATGCACACAAGTTCATCACTCTTTTTTGTGACAATTCAATGCACATCAATGCACATTAATTTTCCTTAACATTCATTATATTGACAATTCTAAGGGTATTGTTGGCATACCCTCCCAGTAGCAATATTGATTGATAATAGTATAATCTGCATACAAATCTTCTACACTCTCTACCACCTGCCAGTTTATCATACTCATCATGAAATGTAAAAAGGGTATAATAGATACCTAAAATATATACAATGTTAATATATTTCAGTTGATTAATACTATATTTACAATTACTTGATGCGTAAATAGTTATGGCTAATATTAATTTAAACAATGCCATTTAATCTACATGAAAAAAGGACAAAATATGTTACATTTAACTTACAGTTAAGTTTAGGTTAAAGGGCCAGAATGATGCTGGCGGGGGTCAACCATGGCCAAAGTGGGCCCTGACTGGGTTCCCAAGTAGGGCCAGGCTGTGGTGCCAGCTTGGGTAAATTGGGGGTGGGGTTTAGGGGGTAGTAATTATTTTCAACCCAAGTTTCTTGTGTCTGTCATTATTGGGTTAAGGTAAATTTGGTGGGGGGCCTGGTCTGGGGATCGAGGGTGTAAAAGTTGCATGCAGACTATGTCAGATAGGGAGCATTATAACATATTTATATTAACAATATATATATATATATAATAGGTGTAAAAGGAGTTATAGGGATTTGACCCAACTAAACAACATTCGGCCAGTTGAATTCACATGCCCACAGAAAGGACAGACGGAGACTTTTAATTAAATACAAATGTAGCCTCCTGAAGCCCATAGCAAAGGGCAACCGTACAACGGTAAATAGTGTATTGCATTGTCTGTGAAAGCAGTAGGGCCTGTTCGCAAATAATGTGTGATAAGATCTGTAAAAGAAACCTAAAGCTTAAGTTTAGTGTGAGGCTTTTGATCTTATGTTGTAAATGTGAGGTAATTGTACCTTTAAGAACTGTGTGTCTTCCCCAATATCTTGTTACAATCTTGTTGCAGTTGGTTAATTCTCTGTTACATCCTTGTTACCATGCATCTTCATTACCAATGTAACCCTTTACATTACTTTAGCAAAGTATTAAACCCTCCATTTTCTTATCAAAGAAAAGTGAATTTATTTACCACTAAACAAAGGTGTGTTTGTACCTGGAATCCCCTTTTCCCAAATATATCCCATTTCCGACAGAGGATACTTCAGTCATTTGCCCAGGGTACTTTGCACCATCAGGGTTAACCACAGGGTTAACCACAATGCTGAACTATTTTAAAATGTAATTATAATTATTATTTTTTTTTTGTTTCCTTTTTTGAATTTCATTCTGGGATATAATCCCTTGAGCAAAAAAAAGTTTTCACTTAGAAATAAAAAAAGGGAGGGCATGAAAGTCACCAGCGTGTTCTTAAAATACGATGTCTTTCAGAGGTCCTGCACAATATGGATTGAGAATGCAGATTAGAAGCATTTGACCCTGATGCACTAGGTTTTCACAATCTAGGAAAAAAAGGTAATATAAACTTTTCCAAAATTAATTTTATGATGTACTGGTTTGGAACCCAAAAATGCAAGTACATTTAATTTTTTTTGTCATTTATTTATAAACAGCATCCTAACATCAGATATGACTTTCTGAAACGTATCTATAATACAATTTCAGGAGTTCTATAGTAAAGCATAGTTTTGCACTTTAGTTATATCATAAACCGTTTGTAAAATTTGGTAAATATTTTTGGTTTTGTGGCAATAATAATACCAGTCCAGATAAGTCTTTCTGCAGAAAATGTGATCAAATATCAGTATATTTTAAGCAAAAGTATGCCATTAAGACTGAGTCAAGATCGCAGCTGATTTCAGAACCACATTGGGTGCATGTAGATTATTTAATGAAAGCCATGCACGCTGTTAATAAGGTGTCTTTAAATGAAATAGCATTAAGTAATATTTACACAATTTCATTCAAACTTACTCACCAAGACAGAAAAATCTATTTTGGTAATATTTAAAACATGTCTTATTTTATTATGCTGGTCATCAAGCGTAAACCTCTCTCTTTTGATATGTACATTTTGTCCCTGATTCAGGACTTTTAAGGATATTTTAGTAGTCTGTGCTGTTGGCTACCGTGCCTTAGAGATCTACAGTACCTGGAAAATACAGAAAGGACCAATGCTTCCATAGGCCTCTCTTGTAACCCTCAGCCCTGGACAGCTTAATGTCCTTTGCCCCACATTAATGTCCTCCTTGTGTGAGCATGCAAAATGCAAACTATTGCTAAGATATACTCACCGATTTCTAAGATAGCAATAAAAACCATGTTGAAAACAAATACATTTAAAGAACATGAGATATGAACATCAACTGAAGGATACAGAAGGATGAAGAAAACAGTTTGAAACATGTACATTGCTAAAAGAAAATAGTTGTGTTACGATTGTAATACGTTTTTTGGCACCTAATTTTATGCTTGAACACTCATTTTGTGACTGTAACTGCTACTAGGAATGTCATTTTTTTTATAGAAAATACTTTGTATGATATTTATTTGCATAGAGATTAAATTCCTTAATCTCTAAATAAATGTCAAAATAAATTCTACCATAAATTCTTCTTTAGCATATTACGGAATAACCTCAATGACAGGAATGACCTCTCCAAATCAGACTTCTGTGGTAGAATTTATCCTTCTGGGGCTCTCAAGCCAGCCAAAGATTGAGATTTGGTTGTTCTTGGTGTTTCTTGTATGCTATATTATATCACTAACAGGCAACATAATCATCATTTGGATAAGCAAGGTGGACCCTCGGCTTCAAACCCCAATGTATTTTTTCTTGAACAACTTATCCTTTTTAGATATCTGGTACACATCATGCATTATTCCCAAAATGCTTGTAAACTTTTTGTCGTCAAAAAAGACTATTTCCTTTAAATGGTGTATAATCCAAATGTTTATCCATATGATCTTAGGTGGGACAGAATGCCTTATCTTGCTAGTGATGGCCTATGATCGGTATGTGGCTATATGTAGTCCTTTGCACTACACAAACATTATGCATTCAGTTCTGTGCATTAAGATGGCAACTGGCTCCTGGATGATTGGTCTTATTAATTCACTAATACACACTGTCTTTGCATTACACTTGCCATTCTGTGGCCCTAATGTAATTAACCATTTTTTCTGTGAAGTGCCTGCAGTGCTAGATCTAGCATGCGCAGATGCCTCACCTAATAAGACCGTCATTTTCTTTTGTGCCTCATTGATGGTCATGATCCCCTTTTTCCTTATCTTGATAACGTACGTCTGCATTATCGTCAATATTCTTAAGATACGTTCTTCTGCAGGAAGGAAAAAGGCATTTTCTACCTGTGCGTCACATGTTATTGTAGTTTGTTTGTTTTATGGTACCATCATATTTATGTACATGAGACCTGGACAAAATCACATTCTTAAACAAGACAAAATGGCTACCTTGTTCTATAGTGTTGTTACCCCAATGTTGAATCCACTTATATACACCCTCAGAAACAAAGATGTTAAAGGAGCTGTGACGCAAGTTATCAAGAAAAACAAAGATTTGCATTGAATGTATTTTTCATGATTTGCATGCCACATGACATTTTTTTGTTATCTTTCAGAAGGAGATGTGGTATTTATTTTCTGCACTGCATTTGGGCTGATTTAGTAGGGTTCCTCCAGCCAAAAAACTATACTGCATGCGGACCACTAATTTTTCATTTTCTGTGTGGTTAAAATCAGAAACACAATGTTCTATCTAATGATGGTTAACTAAAATAAATGTTGGCTAGTACAGTATAACGTTATATGGTTCTTTGGAATATATCTGCTTTTGGTACTAGACAGTTCTGAAAATTCAGTTTTATTGCTGTTGTCAGCAGTTGCATCTGCTGGAAGGGAATGTCCAATCATATGCAGTTACATTGGAACTATAAGCATAATTCTTAATTTCTGTTGAAATTGGAGTTTCCAGTCCATACCACTGTAAAAAAGACTGGATATACTATTACATCCAGAGCTTCAGATTATCTAGAATGTTTCGAGAGTGGATTTGTTACCTTTCTAATCTGTCCTATTGTAGTAAAATGTTTCACCAGTTAAATTGTTGACCCCTTCACACTAAGGTATACTATAATGAAACAACCTTATCATTCCTTTAAAAAAAAAAGTAACTAAAAATGAATTAAAAATAAATTATCATACAGACGTCACAATGACACATAAGGGGTATCCCCAGGTAAAATGAATTGTGTCTAAGGCCTATAATGACCCAAATGTAATTCTCATTCAAAAAAAGTAAAAAAAATAAGGTAATAATAAATGTGAAAAAATATTAAAAAAAGGAAATGAGAAAAAATAGTGTAGTTTGTAGAGGCCTCCTAAACATTAAAAACATGTATGTTTGTTATTACAGCACACAGGGAGTATTGGGAATATAAATTGGGTTTATGAAGTAGCGGCAACTACTGCTGAAATAAATGCTAGGTAAATTGTACATTTTTTAAATGATTTTCTTACTTTAATTTTCTAAAAATATTTTATACTAAATGCTGGACATTGCAAAAAAAAGATGGAGGACACCTTTGATGGAAGATAAGGCTTGATGGTAGGTTTGAAAAAGAGAAGAAAGGAGACTTCTCAACAATTATGAGCATTTGAAACAAAAGACACACGATTCGTAAGTGGAGTTTTGAAGAAATTAATAAAACTCGTTTCCCCTACACTACTATACTTATCATAAATAAAAACACAATGCATAATCACTTTTATAAACATAAATGTAATGATATAGACACATATCAAACACATAAACTGACTGTATGTTGTGGATAATTTTGTTTAATCACATTTTTTTGGATACATTTTTTAAATTAACAAAATGGTATTTGGGTATATATATATATATATATATATATACACACACCCCGCATTGGCCCGATTATAGGCCGCACCCACCCCCCACTCTAAGGGCTGCGCAATTCATATCGCCCGACGCCCGGGAACTGCAGTTCCAAGCACCGGGTGTTTTTTTTCTCTTCTTTATCATTTAGCCCTGCTGCGGCCAAGCGATGCGCTTAGACAACCTCCGCTGCTGCTGCCGGCACTTCCGCCGGGGCTTCTATGACGGGACTCGGGCGTAACATGACCTTCTGGTGCTACATCAAAGAAGCCATCAACACTACCAGCCAGCAGCTGCTGCTGGCACTTCCGCCGGGACTTCTTTGACTGAACGTCAGCATTGAAAACCTGGCGGAAGTGGCGAGAAGTAGCAGAGGTTGTCTAGGCGCATCGCGCAGACGTCCACCGGATGCCCCCCACTAGACACCATGTAGTCTAGGGATGCATTGATTAGTCTGGGGGAGGACAGCAAAGCAGCATATCAGGGTAGCATAAAGCATATCAGCAGGCAGAGTGGCATGTCAGGGGGCAGAGTGCCATATCAGGGGTTATAAAGCATATCTGGGGGCAGAGTGGCAAATCAGTGGTTATAAAGCATATCAGGGGGTAGAGTAACATATCAGGGGTTATAAAGCATAGTTGCAGGGGATATCAGAGGCTCAGTTTGTACTCCACAATGCATCATTACCAGGAGGAAGGTACAGACAGGCAAAATTAAACACACAGCAGGCTGAATCTTAATAAGAGATGGTCTGTTTTGAAGAATCCGGCAAGACAGACAAGTACAGGCTGTAGACATGGCTGGAAGCCCTCAGGCAGGGCACACGGCTGGAAGCCCTCAGACAGGGCACTGGGCACACAGCTTGAAGCCCTCAGACAGGGCACTGGGCACACAGCAAAGCACTCTCAGGCAGGAAAGACGTAGTCAGGCAGGCAAATACTTTGGGTATTTCTAAACTCAGGACAAAAAGTAGAATCTATTTAGCAGTTTTTTAATTAACTTTCATAGATGTAAAATATTTTTCAATTAAAGTCAGAAAACTTCCTTTTTTTCTAAAAAAAAAAACGAGGCTGCCAACACAGTGTGTGCGAGCAGCTAGAGGGAAAGTGTCAGGCCCCCAGCCTTTCATCACACCCCTTACCGGGGTCTTCGGCTGGACGCCGTCCTCTATTGCAGGGCGAACTGCGTCCCGTCCTCCTGCAGTCCTTCCCGCGCCGCCTACGACGCGGCGAATTGTCCGTACATCACAGCTGCTCGTACATCACAGTTGCCGCGAGGCGCGCCCCCACTCCGTTTCAGCCACGCACAGCAATTGCTGCGAGGCACGCTCCCGCATGATCACAGCCTCCTGCGCCATCTGCTGTCCGCCGCACAGCAGTGCAGGGCGGACAGAATTAACCTATACTCAACCCCATGGTGGGGATTACATATCCTCACAGGTGATGTCTGGATAGTCCAGTGTAACTCTTAAATAGCCACTTATGATGAGGCCAATTGGGCATTTTATAATATTTCAGTTCATTAATTATAATATTTCAGTTCAATAATACTAATTACAGTTACTTAATGCATAAATACTTATGGCTAATATTAATTAAAATAAAACTACCTATGAATATTTACACAATGCCATTTAACCTACATGAAAAAAGAACAAAATATGTTACACTTAATTTACAGTGAAGTTTAGAATGGTTAAAGGCCAGAATTTGCCTAGGGAACTTTACACCATCATAGGGTTAACCAACAATGCTGAACTCATTTTTTTTATTTCATTCTGGGATAAAATCCCTTGAGCAAAAAAAGTTTTCACTTAGAAAAGAAAAAAAGGGAGGGCATGAAAGTCACCAGTGTGTTCTTAAAACACGATGACTTTGAAAGGTCCTGCAGAATATGAATTGAGAATGCAGATTAGAGGCATTTGACCTGATGCACTAACTTTCACAATCTAGAAACAAAGAAAAAAAAATCAAGGTAATATAAACTTTTCCAAAAATCATTTTATCATGTGCTGGTTTGGAACCCAAAAATACCTTGCAAGTACATTTGATGAAATTACTTTTTTGTAATTTATTTATAAACAGCATCCTAACATCAGATATGACTTTTCTGACATGTATCTGTAATATAATTTCATGCTATTCAGCCTACTACCAGGAGAACTATAGTAAAGCATAGTTTGGGCTTTTATTTATATCATAAACATTTTGTAAAATTTGGTACACAGATACATTATTTTGGTTTTATAGCAATATTAATAACAGTCCAGATCCAGTCTTTCTGCAACAAATGTGACAAAATTTCTGTATGTGTTAACCAAAAAAAAGTATGCCATTAAGACTCAAGATCACAGCTGGTTTCAGAACTACGTTGGGTGCATGTAGATTATTTAATGAAAGCCAATAAGGTATCTTTAAATGAAATAGCATTAAGTAATATTTGCCCGAGGCAGAAAAATCTGTTTTGGCATCATTTAAAACATGTCTTATTTTATTATACTGGTCATCAAGTGTGAACCTCTCTCGTTTCATATGTATATTATTTTATCTGATTTAGGACTTTTAAGGATATTTTAGTAGTCTGTGCTGTTGGCTACCGTGCCTTAGAGATCCACAGTACCTGGAAAATACAGAAAGGACCAATGCTTCCATAGGCCTCTCTGGTAACCCTCAGCCCTGGACAGCTTAATGTCCTTTGCCCCACATTAATGTCCTCCTTGTGTGAGCATGCAAAATGCAAACTATTGCTAAGATATACTCACCGATTTCTAAGAAAGCAATAAAAACACGTTGAAAACAAATACATTTAAAAACCATGAGATATGAACATCAACTAAAGGATCCAGGAGGATGAAGAAAACATTTTGGAATAGTTGTGTTAGTAACACTTTTTTGGCACCTATTTTTGTGCTTGAACACTCGTTTTGTGACTGTAACTGTGATTTATAAAAAAAAATACCTTTTATGATATTTACTTGCATGGTGATGAACATCCTTAATCTTCTCTAAATAAATGTCAGAATAAATTGTACCATAAGTTTTTTTTACCATATAACGGACATCGATGACAGTAATGACCTCTCCAAATCAAACCTCTGTGGTAGAATTTATCCTTCTGGGGCTCTCAAGCCAGCCAATGATTCAGATTTGGTTGTTCATGGTGTTTCTTGTATGCTATATGATATCACTGAAAGGCAACATAATCATCATTTGGATAAGCAAGATGGACCCACGGCTTCAAACCCCAATGTATTTTTTCTTGAACAACTTATCCTTTTTAGATATCTGGTACACATCAAGCATTATTCCCAAAATGCTTGTAAACTTTTTGTCATCAAAAAAGACTATTTCCTTTAAATGGTGTATAATCCAAATGTTTATCCATATGTCCTTAGGTGGAACAGAATGCCTTATCTTGCTAGTGATGGCCTATGATCGATATGTGGCTATATGTAGTCCTTTGCACTACACAAACATTATGCATTCAGTTCTGTGCATTAAGATGGCAACTGGCTCCTGGGTGACTGGTTTTATGAATTCATTAATACACACTGTCTTTGCATTACACTTGCCATTCTGTGGCCCTAATGTGATTAACCATTTTTTCTGTGAAGTACCTGCAGTGCTAGATCTAGCATGCGCAGATGCCTCACCTAATAAGACCGTAATTTTCTTGTGTGCCATATTGGTGGTCATGATCCCCTTTTTCCTTATCTTGATAACGTACGTCTGCATTATCGTCAATATTCTTAAGATACGTTCTTCTGCAGGAAGGAAAAAGGCATTTTCTACCTGTGCTTCACATGTTATTGTAGTTTGTTTGTTTTATGGTACCATCATATTTATGTACATGAGACCTGGACAAAGTCACGTTCTTAATCAAGATAAAATGGCTACCTTGTTCTATAGTGTTGTTACCCCAATGGTGAATCCACTTATATACACCCTCAGAAACAAAGATGTTAAAGGAGCTTTGAAGCAAACTATCAAGAAAAAAGGAATCCACTTCTCATGATTTGCATGGCACATATCATTGTTGTTATCTTTCAGAAAGAGATGTGGCATACATTAATTAATTTCTTTTCTGCACTGCCTTTGGGCTAATTTAGTAGGGTTCCTCCAGCCAAGAACTATACTGTATGCAGACCACTAATAGAGTATATATACTTAGTTGTTCTGTTTGGTTAAAATCAGAACACAATGTTCTATTTAATGATGGTTAACTAAAATAAACGTTGCCTAGTGCAGTCTAACTTTATATGGTTCTTTGGAATTTATTTGCTTTTGATCCTAGACAGTTCTGAATATTTGTACCTCTACTGGAAGCCATTTTACCTTAGTATAAAAAAGATGCAAAACTTAATGTTTATTATTTTCTATTTCCAGTGGTAGGGGTACATGGCGATGGAGCTCCTTTTATTTTTACAGTTTCTATTATTTTTCTCTGTGATCGTCCAGCAGGAGGGTGTTTGAGAGATCTTAGCAAACTGGACTGACCCACCCGGGCCTCTACTCCTCGCTTTAGTTCTTTTCCAGTTCCTGTGTTTTTTACAGTCCCCACCACTGTAAAAATGCTGGATATGCTATTATTCCAGACTATCATATTATCTAGAATGGATTTGTTACCTTTCTAATCTCATACCCTGTGAGTAGCATGACTCTTGTGCTATTGTAGAAAAATGTTTCACCAGTTAAGTTGTTGGCCCCTTCACACTAGAGCATACTATAAAGAAGCAAACTCATCATTCCTTTAAAAAGTAAATAAAAATGAATGTAAAATAAATTATTATATAGACCTCAGTGATGTCACAATGACATCATAGGAGGTACCGCCAGGTAAAAAGAGATGGCCTTAAGGCCTAATGACCCAAATATAATTCCCATTGAAAAACGTTTAACAAGTAAGGTAATAATAAATGTGAAAAGATATTAAAAAAAGAAATTTAAAAAAATTGTGAAAAGGTGCCCAAGCACGTTTGTTGTTCCCCAACCTCAAAATTTTTAAAATAATAAAAAACAGTGTAGTTTGTAGAGGCCTTGAAAACATAAAAAAATGTGTATGTTTGTTATTACAGTGCACAGGGAATACTGCTGAATATAAATTGGGTTTATGAAGGAACGGTAACTACTTCTGAAAGAATACTAGGTAAATTGTAAATTTGCAAAACTTGTTTTCTTTCTTTCATTTTTAAAATATATGTTATACTAAATGTTGGTGGTACTACTTTATGGTAGGTTTAAAAAGAGAAGGAAGGAGATGTCTCAACAATCATGAGCATATGAAACAAAAGGCACATGAGATTTGAAGAGACAAATATTTCTATATCTTGCAACACTCATTTTTCCTAAACTACTATACTTATTATATGTATAAATAAATACACAATACATAATCAGTTTTATAATTGCATAAATTTAATTGGATGGACACATATCAAATGAAGACCTCAAAACGACTGTAACCAAAAAAATAAATAGAACACAAAACTGACTGACTGTATGTTGTGGATAAATTTGGCATAAATGTTTTTTTTTTATCACATAAGATTTTTTTAAACAAAATCTATAATTAACAAAATGTTATTTGGGCTTTCTTTCTTTATATATATATATATAAATGGGAATCCATCTCAGGTTAGATCAAGTGGTGAAAACTGCCCAGAAAAAAGGGGGAGGCAACATGGTGTTGAACCCAGTCCCTGGTGCATCAATGTAAATACAGGCAATGCAACATCACAACACATTGTTAGCAATAGAGTCAGAAATAGATGGCTTAACATCCGACTTGTTTGACTGAAATCGAAACAAATTGATTAGGGAGAGGTAGGTGGAAGACTCAGCGGAAAGAAGAGAGAGGAACGAGAGAAAGAGAAAAAAGTAAAACAGTTTATAAGAAAAACAATATAAAGAACATATGGGGTACAAATAAATTAAAAGGGACAATGTTTTATTGATGGGTGTTTATGATCACCTTTTGGTGTCTAATTTTGAACAAACCAGTTATTTCCAATGTTGAATTACTTGTCTGATCAGGAAATCAGCCATCAACACACTTTTCTGATACACTTTCAGTATATCTCACTCACTTAGAATGCTAGTGAGGTGTCCAATACATTATGCTGTACAGCCACTGAGCACTCGCAGTGTTAAATCTTACATTTTACCCTTTTTTGGGGTGGTAAAGAGGGACAGTTGCTATGTTTTCCAATGCCTTTCAATGCCATATGTTCCGATGTTTTTCAATGCAATTCTCTGAGAACCAATTGGTCATCTAGTCTTTCTTGTCTTATATTCGGCATAGCCTTATGCCAGTTTTTTATTCCATCAGCTCTATATCTGTGTAAGCAGAAGGAAGATCTCAAGCTGCCACTACATGGTTCCCCAGATGGATGTCATGCTGATACTCTGTGTGTAAACCCACCAATATTTCAGATTTTTTTGGGGGGTATGGTCAGAGTCAGTAATGGAGGGTGTGTAGATGGGGCAACAGCACAGATCATGGGATTTCCCCAGCCGGCCCATTATCCTGCTTACCTGCAAAAGCAAAACAGTCGGGTACCTTTTGATGGACAATGAGACGGTTCTATGAAAATCTGCAAAAAAACCTCCCACAATGGTTGGGAGGTATGCTGACCTACATATACAAAGTTATTATATTTTAATTTAATGAAAATGAATAGAATTACATAGTGCAGTTTTACATAATCCCATTTACCTAACTTAAGTAAGAACTGTAAAAAAATTTAATTCATAGCTAAGTATCAGAATGACATAATTGAGTAACAAAGTGATTATGTCCACAATAAAAAAAGTTAATTGCACATATATACGCTCTTTCTTAACATAATTAAAAAATATAGACTTTTTTTCTCATTTGAATTTCCTTTTGGGACAAAATCTCTTGAGCAGAGAAAAAAAAATCCCTGTAACAAAAAGGGAGGAGATGAAACTTACTAGCAGGTTCATAACATACAGTATCTTTCGTGCGTCATGCCCGATACGGATTAAGAATACTCATTGCAATTTGTTTCTACAAAACAGACATTTTTCTGCAGGCATTCAGTCTTGATGCCTTAAGTGTTACAATCTAGAGAAAAAAAAGCACTAAACTAAAAAAAGGTAATGTAAACTTTTTTACAGTTCATTTTAATCGTCCGAATGTATTTGTTTGTTTAGATCTCTTGCAACTGAAACAATATATAGTAGCAATTAGGTTTAAGATTCTTTTTTGAAAGGATATCTTAACATCAGTAATATTTTCCTGTGATATAATATTTATAATACAATAAAAGTTATAGTAAGGTAGAATTTTGTCTTTTACTTATTTAAAAAAAAATATTCACAATATTTACGTATTCATTAAAAAAAATTTTTTTTTAAAAACAGTGCCTTCCTTGGCAAATAATTCTGAATAATTCTGAATAATTCTGAATAATTATTAACCCCTTAAGCACCAGGCTGTTTTTTTTATTATTTGTACCCTTCATGACCATGGCTGTTTTAACACTTTTGCGGTGCTGGTGTTTATCTGTAATTTTCTTCTCTCTCATTTAGTAAACCCACACAAGGTATAAATTGTTTTTTCAGAACAAGAAGAGATTTCTTCAGATACCATGTTTTGATCATCTAATTTACTATAAAAAAATGTGCTGAAATTTTGGAAAATTTGAAAAATTTCTGTAAAAGCTAATTTGTCCTGAGTTTAGAAATACCCAATGTTTTTATGGGGTTAATTTGCCTTTTTTTGTAAGTTATAGGGCAATAAGCACAAGATCTTTGAAGCTGGCCACTTCAATTTACCTCATCAAACCATATATTTTTGAAAACGAGACACCCCAAGGTATTTCAAATGCTGGTGTTTAACCGTTTCAATGCACAAATCCTACCGCTAGCCTTTGCCAAAGCTTGTGGTATTTCTTCACACAAATTGTGCTTCAGGTATGAATTTACAGCCCCTGAAATGTGTCACTTCAAAACAAAATCTCAATATGTGTTCAGCAACATGTCCAGGGTATTTTAAATGGTGGTGTTTTCCCTTTTTCCATGCACAGCATTTGTCAAAGTTTGCCGTAGTCATTTTTGTGTTTTTTTTACACATATTGTAGTTTAGGTATGAATTGACAGCCCTTGGTATATGCATATGTAATGCAATATACCCAAACAAAACACAATTATATATCTGTAAATATAACTGTACCATAGTATCAGACATTAGATAATAGGTTTAAACAGTCCATTCATGTGATGTCTGTATTGGAACTGTATAGTGAGACAAGAACTATCTTGATTCATGAGGGAGCCCTGGGGCACGTTACTCCAGTGGATCCTCTGTCTGGGCCAGTGGCTGTGTAGACCTTTGTGGTGCCTTACAAACCTCCAGTATCTGGTGGATGCTGAAAGTACAGCTGCCCTGGGCCCCTATTGAAAGCTTGGGCCCTGGGCAGCTGCATTAGAGACACTTATTTCCAAGAAAGCTAATACAACACATGTACACATGTACAACACGTGTACACATGTACAGAAAAATACACTTACAGAATATGTAGCTATATGTTTTAGGAGGATGAAAGAGACATGTATTCACTTATAAGAAGTTTATAAGTTCTGTTGGTGATGCTTCTTCTACAGAAGAAAATTGTGCTGATAGGCTAATTTTGTGGCCATAACTAATTTACCACGGTATTAATGTAACTAGGAAGTACTTTCTGTAATATTCATAAATTCCTTGATGATGAAATCCGTTCATGTTGTCTAAATAAATTACCCAATGAATTATGTCATATGTTTTATTTGCCATATCACAGATTAACACGAGCAACAGGAATGAGCTCTGGAAATCAAACCTTTGTTGTGGAATTTATCCTTCTGGGCCTCTCCAGCCAACCGAAGACTCAGATAGTGTTATTCATGGTATTTCTTACATGTTATGTGATATCATTGATAGGTAACACAATTATTATTTGGATAAGCAAGGTAAACCCTCGGCTTCACACTCCTATGTATTTCTTCTTGAACAACTTATCTCTTTTGGATATCTGGTACACATCAAACATTGTTCCCAAAATGCTTGTAAACCTTTTGTCACAGAAAAAGACTATTTCCTTTAAGGGTTGTATAATCCAAATGTTTATCCAACTCTCCTTGGGTGGGACACAATGCTATATCTTGCTAGTGATGGCCTATGATCGGTACGTGGCTATATGTAGTCCTTTACACTACACAAGTATTATGCATCCAATTCTGTGCATCAAGATGTCAATTGGCTCCTGGATGGGAGGTTTTATTAATTCATTAATACACACTGTCTTTGCATTACACTTGCCATTCTGTGGTCCTAATGTAATTAACCATTTTTTCTGTGAAGTGCCTGCAGTACTGGATCTGGCATGCGCAGATACCTCACCTAATAAGACCGTCATTTTCTTCTGTGCAATATTAGTGGTTATGGCCCCTTTCTTCCTTATCTTCATAACGTATGTCTGCATTATTGCCAATATTCTTAAGATACGTTCTTCTACGGGAAGAAAGAAGGCCTTTTCTACCTGTGCGTCGCATGTCATTGTAGTTTGCTTGTTTTATGGTACCATCATATTTATGTACATGAGACCTGGACAAAGTCACGTTCTTAATCAAGACAAAATGGCCCCCCTGTTCTACAGCATTATTACCCCAATGCTGAATCCACTTATATACACCCTTAGAAACAAAGATGTTAAAGGAGCTTTGAAGGAAACTCTTAAGAAAAAAAAGTCTTTGCAAGAAATATAAAAAACAATTAGGAGGTAAACAAAAAACGGATGTGTTTTTTATTGCGATTAGCCAACCAAATGTCAAAATATAAATGGTGAATTATGTTTTTTAGCTTTCAGAAAGAAATGTGGTATATTTAATTTACATCTAAAGAGTACAAAAAGTATCTTTTAAAAGAAATATATACATTTATTGTACTATGCTACATAGATTGTAATTAATTCCACTTATGTGATATTAATACTGAAAAAAAGATGGATATTCTGCACACAGACCACTAATAAAGTTTATTAACTGGTGAAAGAAAACACATACATTATGGAAGTTCTTATTATTTCTGCATATGCAAGATTATGAAAACCTGATGCTTCATGAGAAATAGAAAACTCTCACTGAGGTGTTAAACCAAATTGTGATTAATAAGATGTAAAGAAGCCAATGATCTCCCTAGGCCAAGTTTCGGCAGCAGGAGTTAAAGGTCAGCAAGAGCGACTCAACTGGTCGCCAGTAGGGGGCTCCTCCTACATCAACCAATGACGGCAGAGGAGCACCCTCTCGACGACCAATAGAGTCGCTCTTACGGATCTTTAACCCCTGGCACGATCCTATGGATTCCTGTTCCCGGTAACCCCTGCAATGCTACATAGACAAGGTAGGCTAGAGGCAGTGACTTGTACGGGGGGAAGGGATCAGGGAGATTAGCTAGGAGATATTTACAAAGAGGAACACAAGGATGCTTCGTGTTGTGCTTTTTCGTCTTCAAGTACGTTTACCCGCCGCCATATTAGTATATTTGGTATTCGGTTTGAACAACGAAAACACAACATTCGTCTAGCATTAAAATGACAACTGGATCAAGGATGGGAGGGGTTTTTTGTTGTTGTTTTGTTTATTGGACACGATAAGGCAGCATATTAGTAACACAGTAGAGTGTTAATAACATATCCCACGCAACACTTGAACATACATTGAAGGCACTGTTTATAATGTTACACAGTTAGGATTATTGCCAGTTAAATATGAGACTGACTTTGTATTGAATAAAATAAATAGAATATACTATTTATATACTATATAAATATAAGGAGTGACAATACCATATTACGGGGTTTTTTCCACCACCCTGTCCTGTTCCTTATTTAGTTATAAGATAATAAAGAAACCAAGGTCGTTGTGTCTTCTAGTTTTCTTGCAATTAAAAATATCAAACCGAAATAACATGTAGCCCCCAGATTGTATCCTGCTACACCCCTGGGACTTTGAACTCTGGCTGGGGTGCTCAGGTGACCAATTGAGCCAACAGAGACAGCCCTGAGCTGGACCTCTCCAGAACACTGTGGGCACAGAAGGAGATAATCCAGTGTAAGATGTGAAGCAGTGTGAATCCAGTGTGTGCCGCCAGCTGCACACAGAGAGATAGCTGAGAGAGCAGGATCCAGAGTGGCTGACCCTGGAGCTTTCCTTGGGCCTATGCAGCAGAATACCTGAGTTGGGTGGTAAGGAGTATCCTCTCCCCCTGTCATGCTGATAGGGCAGATATTAATAAAGATTTAAACAGCCCTTTCTGTGGCTTGCAGCAATATCTTCCCACTGATTTTCAATTGCTTTAAACTGTGGATTGCCTTAAAGGGCCCCAACACATCTGTGAACCAACTGGTACCCATCAGCCATTAGGGTGAAGCCTCAGGGTGTGTCTGCAGGTTGTTTGGGAGGGTGCTGGGCCTGGGTAGGCAGGGTTTGGTGTGTCTATAGTCAGCCCTTGTATTACATGTGTTACTTTTGTTTGCCATTTATTATTTAATACATGCCCCTATTGTTTTACTGTTATTACTTTGTGTTCTAGTCATTTATTATGTTCCTGCCTGGGGAACCCATCCATGTCCTGGATGTCCAGTCAGGTGGAGGAACTGCCCATGCTATTTTCCCCCACCTCCCGTAAAGCAGAAAGATGTAACCAAGAAAGGGGCAGGGGGGGGGGATCAGCCTCCTTGGGCAAAAATCTGTTACAAACACAACACATAACTTCCCCAAAACTCCCCCAAGGGTGTCCACCCAGGCAACATTCTCACACTTTCTTTCAAGTAAACACCAGTGTTAATCTCAATGCTGTCTGGTCTCGTAACTGTACAACCATTAGATTATGCCCAAAATCAAGATGGTGAGATGGACGGCCTGTTATCTATTGTATAGAGGTGAGCTCAAAACGGAATTTGTTTCCTTGTTCAAGGATGTCTCCAGCCAATCCATACGGAAGAGTAAATAGGTTAGAGAATGCTAGGTTTGATTGATCCCCTGATGCAGCACTATTTTGCTTGCTGACACTAAAACGATGTGTAATAATCTTCTGTGATGGGTAATTCTATCTCTGTCCACTGCCAGAATCACTGTTTCAAGGGACTGTTTGCAGGGGACTTTCCAAGGCAAACAAACCCCTTATCACCTGGCATGACCAAAAGCAATAAGAGGTTGCATTTTGGGGCAATTGGCAGATTCTCTAATACCGATCCTAAACTGGAGGGGAGGTATTTTAATAAATTAAAGGGACACCCCCACTGTGTATGAATGCATGTTAAAGTTCTAAATGAGTACTTAAACATTTGAAACAGGCTGGTTTAGATTGTAAACAGTGTTTCTGAAACAGTTTTGTCTGCTTTCACAAGCCCATTCCTGATAACACCCCTCATATAGGCAAGCATGGGAGGGCTAAAAAAATTTTTGCATAGGAAATAAGATGCAGGATTCTTTATTAAAGTGCCAGTACATAAAACAGAGAGCCTGTGAATGCTTTTGTGTGCTTTGTTTTGTCCTGCCTGGAGGAGGCTTTTGAGGATCCTCGGAACAGGTGTTTTCCCTCTACTTCGGGGGTAGGTACACATGATTTATTGGTGGCTGAACAAGACTCGAAAGTTTGTTAGACGTGCATCCCACTGACACATTGTAGCCAGGGTGGATTAAGACATTGTAGGTCCCTGGGCTACAGTTACTGTGAGGCCACCAGTAATCGGATTGGGCATACAGTCACAAAGTTGTTAATCCAGGGCATGATAAATACTGAGCGCCAGGTCACTATGGCGTTTAGAATCTGGCTCCTGGAACAGGCTTTTATCAGTGAGTCTGCACTTGAGTTACACAATCAGCCCTCCCCCTGTGTGTATGAGTGTGCGTGTCAGCATCTCTGTGTGTATGACAGGCGATTTGTGTCCCTTAATAAAGCCCAAAAACACAATACAACCCACTAATAAACACAGAAACAGAATATGGAGGAAAAAATTAGTCCACAGCTTAACAATAATTGTATAAAGTCATTGTCTTACAAAGAAGAACAATAACTTCCCGACATCCACCAACCCATGACAATGACCCCCAAACAATAACTTAACATTTATTAAACAACATAACAATAAAGTGCCATACATTTTCCTTGGAAAATAAAACTAGGGGTATACTCAGATACCCTTACACCAGGTTCTGAGCCGCAGGCCAGCTTGAAACCTACCACACCAACATAACAACCAACAACCTTCTGGTAACCTTCTCACCACACCCCCTTCTACTCTCCCATCTTGACTCTCCACCCGCCACTGGCCAGACCTTGACCCCTCAAGTTGTCTGGCTCACGCGATCGCCACCCCGGAAAAACAGGGCCCTAACCAAACCATCCTGAAAGCCCAAATAAAGCAAGTCAAGACCCACATCAGACACAGAGCATGTGTCCCAACGAGACATGCTGCCACTCTGTGTGTGCCCCCCAGATATGCTGCCACTCTGTGTCCAACCCCCGAGATATGCTGCCACTCTGTGTCCCAACGAGACATGCTGCCAGAATGGCAGCATGTCTCAGGGGGGGTAGAGTGGCAGTATATCTATTACAGAGGTCTATAATCGAGCCAATACAGTATATATATTCAGGAAACATGAGGAAAAAAAAATTGTAATGCAAACATATACCTTTATTTTGTTGAAATTGAATTGTGTAAAAGTAAAGCATTAAGAAACCTAGTTTTATGAAATGCATATTTTTAATATTGCTGTACATGTTTAACAGTTAAAAAAAGGAAAAACAGTAAGTGAAGGACCTTCATAAGTCTTACTTTTCATCAAATGCAACACTTAGAGGTTCACTGCAGAATCCAGGCACCCAGAAAATAAGGGAAACTGAACACTCAGTGCCCTGGATGTTGGCACATTAAGGCATTAGTGAACAAAACAGCTACTGAATCCTCCTTACATTAAACTACAAGCAACATCTGAATAAGATTGCCACATTAATCACAAATCCTAATTCATAACTGCTAATGTTTAACTAACCAAAGAAACTACAAAAAATAGAGTTTGTATTCCAATATATTGCAAAATGTTTACAAAACATCAAACAAAAAAAAAGGTACTCAGTTTGCTCAGGTACTAGTAAAGCCTGATTTAACTAGTGAGGCAGGCAGATTTAGCATGAATACCCATATAGGTTTAACCATTGCGTTCATGGCTGTTGTGTTGGTATGGAATAATCCAACCATTCGAAGGATGAAAAAGCTGTTGATGCACCTTGGAAAACAGGCCTTATTCAGACGTCCTGCAAGTGCCAAAGTGCTTAAAGACAACTTGCTGAAGTTCACACCGAGCATCAGAATGGGGAAGAAAGGGGATTTAAGTGACATTGAACGTGGCATGCTTGTTGGTGCCAGACGGCTGGTCTGAGTATTTCTGAAACTGATTTCAATGCTCATCTTTAGGGTCCGAAAAAGAGAAAATATCCAGCGAGTGTCAGTTGTGTGGATGAAGATGCCTTGTTGATGTCAGAGGTCAGAGGAGAATGGGCAGACTGGTTCGAGATGACAGGCCAAATCAGTTTGAGGACAGTATGCAAGGTGTGCTCCTTCATCAGAAACGTAGCCCACGTTGGTGCCACATGGCTGCCACATGGCTTTTGGTTACTGTCAAACTAAATCTCCCTTAATCCTCATAATTAATTAATCCCCAATAATCCCCAAGCAAAGGGTGTTGGGAGCTTTGCAAGAGGTGTTTTTAAAGAAAACTTTCCTTTATTGTAGTGCATTATAATTTAATAGAATGTTTACACTGCCAATATCATGTGATATCTTTTGATATATTGATTTAGACAGTGGGCTTTATTCACTAAAAGTGCTGTTGCTTTACTCCTTCACTGTTCATCATGAAGTTTCTCTATTGAATCCAAAATAAAGAAGTAAAGGCTCAGCACTCAAGTGATAAGGTGAGTTTATTTCACACAGGCAACGTTTCGACACACAGGTCTTTCTCAAGCCTACAATAGATAAATTGACAGAGTTTAGAAAAGTGCTGCATTCCAACCTTTCTTTTTGTGGAAGTTTCTCTATTGTGAAGGGCTGAGCCAGCCATGTACAATAGATAAATTGACAGGTTTAGAAAAATCTCCTTATGTATTAAATTAAACTAAACTTTCCATGTAGCAGAAGCTCAATGGGCTTGGGCCTTCATAATTTATAGTTGAGCCAATATGTTAAAACCCCAGCTTCCTCTGCCAGTTCTAAGTTTATGAATAAACCCCATTGATAAAAGATTTGTCCAAAATGGAGAGACAGATGATTCATTCTTGTTGTGTAATTAAGTGACACTGTTATTTATGGACTTTCTTTCCTGCTCTGCTTCTCTAAACTATGTTTTAACTGTTTAGCTGCCAAAGACATTAACTATTTGACAAAATATCGAGTGCCATGTTATTAAAGCTATTCCTTTGGCACTTGCAGGACGTCTGAATAAGGCCTGTTTTCCAAGGTGCATCAACAGCTTTTTCATCCTTCGAATGGTTGGATTATTCCATACCAACACAACAGCCATGAACGCAATGGCTAAACCTATATGGGTATTCATGCTAAGTCTGCCTGCCTCACTAGTTAAATCAGGCTTTACTAGTACTTGAGCAAACTGAGTACCTTTTTTTGTTTGATGTTTCGTGAACGTTTTGCAATATATTGGAATACAAACTCTATTTTTTGTAGTTTGGTTAGTTAAACATTAGCAGTTATGAATTAGGATTTGTGATTTATGTGGCAATCTTATTCAGATGTTGCTTGTAGTTTAATGTAAGGAGGATTCAGTAGCTGTTCTGTTCACTAATGAGTGTTCAGTTCCCCTTATTTTGTGGGTGCCTGGATTCTGCAGTGAACCTCTAAGTGTTGCATTTGATGAAAAGTAAGACTTATGAAGGTCCTTCACTTACTGTTTTTCCTTTTTTTACTGTTAAACATGTACAGCAATATTAAAAATATGCATTTCACATAACTAGGTTTCTTAATGCTTTACTTTACACAATTCAATTTCAACAAAACAAAATGTTTGCATTACAATTTGGTTTTTTTTCACGTTTTCTGAATGTTAAAAGAAATATATTTGATGGAAAAATGAAACCTTCTAAAGTGGGAATACAGTCATACATGTAGATGGGTGGCCTAATCACAATTACTCCACTTGAATAAGTTCTCCACGATCCCTTGGTCATTCTGTAGAATTTGTGTTTTCTTTCACCCTCTTAGTTAATACACTTCATTATTAATCTGCACACAGTATATCCATCTTCATTATGAATAATATGTTAGCGGAATTTATTAGTGTATATATATATATATATAGTAAATGTTCAAATATGTCCAAATATCATAAAGAAATTAACGTTTGTTTTTAAAGTGAAGGTTTTATTTTGTAGTCTATTATGTAACACATGGCCACTTTCAGAAAGATTAAAAATTTAATAACATCTGCAATAACAAAAATACATCACGTCTATTTGTACTCCTAGATATGCTTTCAATTTCTTGCAAAGCTTTTTTTCTTGATAGTTTCCTTCAAAGCTCCTTTGACATCATTATTCCTAAGGGTGTATATTAGTGGATTCAGCATTGGGGTAACAATACTATAGAACATGGGAGCCATTTTGTCTTGATTATGAACGCGGCGTTGTCCAGGTCTCATGTACATAAATGTGATGGTACCATAAAACAAGCAAACTACAATGATATGTGAAGCACAAGTAGAAAAGGCCTTCTTCCTCCCTGTAGAAGAACTTATTTTAAGAATGTTGGAGATGATGTAGACATATGTTACTAATATAAGGGAAAGGGGGATTGAGACCCCCAACACTGCACAAAAGAAAATGACAGACCTATTAAGCGAGGCATCTGCGCATGCCAGCTCTAAAACAGCAGGCACTTCACAAAAAAAATGGTTGATTACATTAGGGCCACAGAACGGCAAGTGTAATGCAAAGACTGTGTGTATTAATGAATTAATAAAACCTCCCATCCAGGAGCCAGTTGCCATCTTAATGCACAGAACTGGATGCATAATACTTGTGTAGTGTAAAGGACTACATATAGCCACGTACCGGTCATAGGCCATCATTAGCAGGATAAAGCATTCTGTGCCACCTAAGGTGAGATGAATACACATTTGGATTATACAGCCTTTGAATGAAATATTCTTTTTCAGTGACAAAAAGTTTACAAGCATTTTGGGAACAATGCTTGATGTGTACCAGATATCCAAAAAGGATAGGTTGCTCAAGAAGAAATACATAGGCGTGTGAAGTCGAGGGTCCACCTTGCTTATCCAGATGATAATTACATTGCCAATCAGCGATATAATGTAAAATGTAAGAAATACCACAAACAACCCAGTCTGAATCTTCGGCTGGCTAGAGAGTCCCAGAAGGATAAATTCTACCACAAAGGTTTGATTTCTTGTCATTGATGTTAATCTGAGGTATGACAAAGAGAAACGTGATATAATTCGAATTTATGTCAAATTAAAGTAATTTGGAGTTTCATTTTGTTTTTCATCTCTAAGCAGGTTGGTATCATACTATTTCAAATATAACAAGTACTTTCCTAAAATGAGATTCCCATAGAAAGTCAAAATTAGCTGTATGAAATAAGATCATATCTTTTACATGGAAATAGGTCAGTTAAAGTTTCAGTTCACAAGTTAAATCAATTAGTTCATGTCAAGAGAACAACTTGGTCTTAATAGCCATATCGAATAGGAAATGATTCTATGTTTTGATTATTTTATTAGTTAATAGATTATTGATGGGAATAATAAAAGAGAACCGCATGCTGGCTCCCCCACCTTGTTGACACCCATGACAACTGCATGCAACTACAAATAGAATAAGTAATGTATATCATATTTAACTCATCGTTTAGAACATACAAACACCAATAATTCTGATGCTTTACTGGATTTCACTTAATTTCACCCCATAATTGGACAAACCAGGACTCCTGCCATTAGTAGTCATCAGTGACACACACTGTAAGCTCTAATGTATTCATGCCTACTGTACCCCAATCAAAAACCATAATAAAAAGATATAGTGAATAATGATGGCAAACTTGTCAGGTAGATTTAATAGTTTTACCACCGACTCTAAGTGAGCATGTTTAACAGAGAGTTAGTGTTGTAGGGAGGATAGAGACAGCATTCAGATTTAGATATTTTTGAGAATACCGGACTTCACCAAGAGAATGAACACAATATTCCATAATAAATAGTAGATGTTAATACAGTGAGGGAGTTAAAACATATATGGAGCAGTTATACAGCTATCCCAAACATTAGACAAGACCATGGATAAAATAATTTTGAGTATTTTACAGCAAGAAAGAAATTAGCTGTCTAAATAAGACAAATGATTCTTATCTGGCATCAATGTTTCTGTAATTTGATACAATAAAGAAGGGTATCCTAAGGTTCTAAAGAAAAGGTAGGAGATTGTTTTGCTGACACCAGCTGCCGACAATCTTTTTCCGTGAGGTGAACCTTTAAACGAAATATTTTCAAAATAAATACACCGACAAATGAAAAGCACAATCTTTGGGTATCTTAGAATTTATTAAATTATGACTTTAAGAATATTCCTTGTTCTAAAAAGCTTCAGTAATACTAGGTTTTCTTTAATATTTAAAGGTAAATTGCCTTCAGTGAGCAAGAGGTGGAGTATTGTCATATTGATATATAAAAGAAATCTGTAAGAGAATTTTAGCGAAGCTCTACATTCTAGGACTGTTTACTATCCTATAAGAACCAAGTATTATGCATGGAAGACTTTTTATTTTCATGACCTATTTTCGTCACAGTGCTTCTTACAAGTTCTATCCATCAAAGCATCTCTACAAATGAATCTACATAAATAATGACAATTATTTTTTAAATAAATTACATTACCTTGATTTTTTTATACTTGTCTTTTCTTTTTTCCTAGATTGTGACATTTGAAGCATCTAGGTTGATTGTTTGGATAATGTTGTCTTTCGTGCATATGAAATACAATGTGCAATCTTAATCCATAATGAGATACATAACTGAGAGACACTGTATTTTATACACTTGCTTGTGTATACCTGCCTTCTTTTTGTTTTGTATGGTTTTATTTTGCACAAGGGATTATGTCTCAAAATAGAATTTGAATGAGACAAAATGTTATTAGAAATATGTTTACAAAGCGTTCAAATCTTCCATTAACCCCTTCATGGTGCACACAAGCATTCTGTCACTTTGCTGGGATTTCTGCCCCTTGTAACCATTATGAAACATAATTGTTAAAATATATCATCCCGTTTTTAATATTTATTTTCCATCTGTTAAATGGCATTACATAAAGCTACTCAATGTAGTGTTACTTGAAGACCATAAATATCTAAAATATAAATACATTCAATTGTGATATTGTATTTGTAAGTAAGGTATACAATATAGTACAGTGCAAACGTTTAAACGTGTCTATTTATGTATGTGAAATTGTTTTATAAACGTAATGTAAGTCCTATGAGTGCAACCTGGGTGCTGGGGCAAGTCCTATGAGTACAATCTGGGTGTTAAGCAAGTCTTGTGGATGCAATTTGGGTGCTGGGGCAAGTCCTATGAGTGCAGTCTCAGTGTTGGGGCACGTCCATACCTGGGAACTTCTGGGCTCCGGATACCCGGAGCCTTCCCTTGCGGGACGCGGCCAGGACTGCCCACTGATGTCAGTGGGCAGTCCCGTGATGTCAGTGGGAGTTACCCTGATGTAAGTGGGCGGTCAGAGGCGTTCCCACTGATGGCAGCTGGAAACACCCCCATTTAAATGGAAAATGGGCAGGGAGCGGGGCGTGTCAAGAACCCACAACCTGGAGGATTCAGGTCTTGAACCGGAGAACCGGAGAACTGGTGCTTCATCTGGCAATCTCCGGGCAAACCCGGAGAGTTCCCAGGTATGGGCATGTCCTGTGAGTGCAACCAGGGTGCTGGGTAAATCCTATGGGTGCAATTTGGGTGTCAGGGCTGGCCTTTGGGGTTTGCAACCTGTGATCTATGCCTGCTATGTGGGTCAATGAATAGTAATGTGGATTTTTAACTTGATCACACTTTTGGTAGTTTTCTATTTGTTTTTTTGAGTATAACTTTGTCAACACTATAAAAATGTAATTTGTTCATCTGTGATGACAGGCCAACCTTCCGTGGTGTCTTTAAAGCTGGTCATTTGATATCTAAACTGGCCCTTAATAACGTATAGTTTTACCTACAGCTACTTGGTGTAAAAACTAGGAAAGCTTGCACAAACGGCCCAGAACATATAATTAAAAAAAGTGATATTGATATACTTATGTGATATTGGGAGGTTTGCTGTACCACTGTCAGTGTCTGGCTCAATATATAGAGATGGGAGTTAGGGTGTGTCAATACCTGGCACAGTATATAGTGATGGTAGAAATGCCGTACCACCGTCTGTGTCTTTCCTGCTATAACGTTTAGAGATACACTCAGTGGAGTCGCTACAGGGGGGCAATTGCTCCCCTAGGTTATTCCTTGCCCCCCCCTGTTGCCCCCGCCGAATTTGAAACCACCCATCTAGGTGTTAGGGACCAGGAACCAGACGGACACAAAACGTTATTGTAATGACAATAGTGAACAAAGCCAAATCGTGATCCAAAAGCATATACCAAAAGACAAGCCGGGGTCAGGAACCAAGACGGGTACTCAGACAAGCCGGGGTCAGGAATACAGAGATCAGCGAAGTCAGGAACAAGCCAGGAATCAGGAGCCAGGAGGGACGTCAGAGAAAGCCAGGTCATACACAGGAATTCAGGAACACAGAGAAAGCACTTGCAGCCAGAAACAACACAAGGGCAAGGAGGAAGTGAAGTTTAGCTGCTTAAATAGCCAAAAGGGGCTGGCTGTGGGCTGGACAATGGGCTGAGTCACAGGAGTGACAGGAGTGTAGCCATGGCAACCCAGCCAGGCTGTATAGCCTCCAACAATGCAGCAGAAAAGCAGCTAGACCATGACACTAGGCCGGACTTGCCCACTGGGACACCGGGAGATTTCCCAGCGGGCTGGTCGGTCCAAGGGCCGGCACAGCGAATTTATAAGCGGCCTCCGCCAGCCACTTAACTATTTAAAAGCGGCCAGTTTGCCTATTCCATGCTGCAGAGCCGGATTGTCTTGGGAGATCATTAAAAATTAAATAATACAAAAGGGGGTGGCTGGGTTGTGGCATCACAAAATCAATATTAACAGTGGGTGTGTGGCTGGGGATAATACACATGGCAGTGTGGGGCATCAAGAATAGACAAGAGTGTGCTTGGGCATCACATTAACCAATACAAAAGTGGTGGGGGCATCAATACAAAAGGGTGTGGGGGGTTAGTTGGGGCATCACATAAATCAATGCTGGGGGGCAATACACAAAGGTGTGGGGGAATAAATGCACAAAGAGGGCAATACACAAGGGTGTGTTGTGGGGGGAAGACAGTAATCAATACTTAAGGGGAACCTGGCTGGGGCATCAATACACAAGGGGACAAAAATACAATAGGGGGAGTTAATGACAAAGCAGTGTAGAAAATAATTTTTTATGCTTCAGTATGGCAGAGATTGTCCTGGTGTGTGGCTGGGTGTCAGTGTGGCAGAGCCTGTCCTGGTGTGTGTGTTTGGGTGTCGGTGTGGCAGAGCTACCACAATAGAAGGAGCCCAAGGACTTCTAGATTCTTTCATTATTCCTGCCTCTTCAACTTTCCGAAGAAGATACCTAACATCTTCAATGTCCCGTGGAGGAATCCTCTAGATTTTTCCCAGAAGGGAGCAGAATTGTTTAAGCAAATGGTGTTGGGCATTTTTAGCACACCATACATCAATTTCTTCTTTAGAGAAAACTCCCTCTGAGGAAATTAATGCAGGCTGAAGTGATACATACCAGGAGCTGCAAATTTACACCTAAAAAGTGTGGGGAAAAAATGACCACTACCAACTTTGACAATCAGTTATGGTAAAATTAGTGCATGTAAAGGGTTAAAATACCAGCATTTGAAATACCCCGGGGAGTCTAGTTTCCAAAAATATATCGTTTGACAGGGTACATTTATTTGGCTGACTTCAAAGATGTCCCAAATAAGACATGATCCCAAGATGACCAGATTTGAAAAAATGTTTTTGAAACAGCAATATGCAAAAATAATACTGGGTATTTCTAAACTCAAATATAATCTCTTTAGCAGGTTTTTTTCATTAGCTTTTGCAGATGAGTAAAATATTTTTCAAATAAAAGTTAGAAATAAAGTCCTTTTAAGAAAAAGATCACAATATTTTATATTTTTATAGTAAACTAGTTGATATGATAAAAATAATGGTAACTAAAGAAAGCCCTGCTTGTCCTGAAAAAACGCACTATATAATGAGAAAGAAGAAAAGTTAGACTTAATAGCAACAGAGCAAAAATGCCTTTGCCCCAAAGTATACTACAAGTAGAAACCAATATTGGGCTCCACCTGTGTGTTTAGGATTTTTAGGTGTTCTAGTCCAGGTATCTATCTTAGAGCAAATTTAAATTCTATTTCAGGCAAATTAATCTCAGCAGTGCCTCCATATGTAACTCATTTTAGAATTAACCTGGATCCAGATTTCGTCTTCAACTATTAGTGCTGAATGTTGAAAAAGTAATGCCTTTAGAGATATTATCCACCAAGAAAATAACTTTACAAACAATTAGGTAGACACAGTAGGACTGATTTTAAAGGGGAATGGATACCCACTAACTATATTGTAGCAGAGCATACCACATGTAATTGTTTAATATCAATAATTATCAACCAAATAAGAACACAATTACAATTCTTAATCTAAGCTTGCTCACAAACTGCAACAGCACAATTTAGACAATAATGTCCATTTGCACCCTCACAATACCCCCTCCTAAATGCATAAGTTGTTTCCAGAAGCAAGAACCAAGTCGTAGAAAACCCAGGAAAATGGTGATGAATTTAAATGGGGGACCTCAATGTAGTACGTAGTACTACCTTGGTATAAAAGGTGAGGATCAGGGCCGGACTAGCCTATTGGGATATCGGGAGATATCCGGTAGGCCCCCTCCCCTGGGTGCAGCCATCTAATTATAGGTGCGGACACAGCCACCAATGAAGCTGCACAAGCAATTTTTTGACCATGTGCTGCCCTGACTGGCAGATGTTACTATACGGTAAAAATGAGACTACTCACACAGTGTGCAAGTGCCACAGAGAAAGCTGTGGATAGAGTAAGGGAGTGTGAGAGGGAGTGAGTGGTAGGAAGAATATATAACTTAATATTAGAATGAGAATGTACTGTATGTATAAGTGTGTGTGTTAATATGAATGTGTACTTGTGTAGGTGTTTGTGACTGTGAGCGTGGATGTGTTTTGGGGCAAATATGGAACAGGCTCTTTGGGGGTACTGAAAAGCTGGTGGAAAATAGGGCAATACAAGCTATTTGAGGGCACTGATAAGCTGTTTGGGGGCAAATGTGGCACTGTGGGACGTGTTGCTTGTGAAGGTGGGGGGATTTCACACCTGGGCCTGTGGATTCCAGTTACTTGCCTGTGATCTAAAAGTATTGTTGAATGTTGTTATGAGTATGAATGAGGGCATGCTAAGGGAAGGGTATTAAGATGATGTGGAAATAAAGGATGGGTACAATGATGATTAGCAGTTCAGTTATGTTAGGGGATAGAAATTATGGTTGGGAGGAATGATGATGATGGGGGTATGAATATGAAAATAAATATCAAGGCATTCAGCGACACCATACTCCCAGCCCAGGATGCAGTGTATATATATATTGTGTTTATTAGGTACACCTTGCTAGTACTGGGTTGGACCCGCTTTTTGCCTTCAGAGCTGCATTCTTCATGGCATACTTTCTACAAGGTGCTGGAAACATTCCTCAGAGATTTTGGTCCATATGGACATGATGTCGCATCCAAGATGTGAATCTCCTGTTCCACCACATCCCAAAGGTGCTCTATTACATTGAGATCTGGTGACTGTGGAGATCACTGGAGTGCAGTGAACTCATTGTCATGTTCAAGAAACTAGTTTGAGATGATGTGAGCTTTGTGACATGATGCATTATCCTGCCTGTAGCCATCAGAAGATGGGTACACTGTGGTCATAAAGGGATGGACATGGTCAGCAACAATACTCAGGTAAGCTGTCACATTTAAATGATGCTTAATTGGTACTAAAGGGCCCAAAGTGTGCCAAGAAAATGTCCCCCACACCATTACACCACCAACCTGAACCGTTTATACAAGGCAGGATGGATCCAAAGTTTATGCCAAAGTCTGACCCTGCCATCTGAATGTCCTAGCTGGAATCGAGACTCATCAGACCAGGCAACATTCTTTCAGTCTTCGATTGTCCAATTTTGGTGAGCCTGTGTGGATTTTAGCCTCGGTTTCATGTTCTTAGCTGACAGGAGTGGCATCCGGTGTGGTTTTCTGCTGCTGTAGCCCCAGTGGCGACTCTAGAAACAATATATAGCCACACCGACACCCAAACACACACACCAGGACAGGCTCTGCCACACCGACACCCAAACACACACACCAGGACAGGCTCTGCCACACCAACAAACCAAATACACACCAGGAGAGGCTCTGCAACACTAACAAACCAAACACACATACCCCACTGATACCCAAATACACACACACCAGGCCACAGCCAGGTCCTCCTTTAGTGTTGATTACTGTCTTCCCCCCTTTGTGCATTTATTCCCCCACACCCTTGTGTATTTTCCCCCCCAGCATTGGTTATGTTGATGCCCCAACTAACCCCTCCCATTGTGTATTTAATGCCCCCACCAATTTTGTATTGGTTAATGAATGCGCAAGCACATTCGTGTCTATTGTTGATGCCCCCACTGTCATGAGTATTACCCCCAGCCACACACACACCCTGTTTATATTGATTTTGTGATGCCACAACCCAGCCACCCCCCCTTTTGTTTTTAATTTTTAATGATGTCCCAAGTGAATCACCCTTCCTTTTTCTCCCCTGCCTCCTCTGACGTGACGATCCTCTCCCTGTCACGAAGAGCTCGACAGCCGGCTGCAAGCGGGATTTAAAGCGGCTGTCGTGCAGCAGTTAGACCGTCTCTGCCGGCGACTAACGTAATTAATGTGGCCGGGATGCACGCACCTGAGTGAGAGTGAGAAAGAGAGTGAGAAAGAGAGTGAGAAAGAGAGTGAGAAAGAGAGTGAGAAGTGAGAGAGAGTGAGAAAGAGAGTGAAAAGAGGTGAGAAAGAGAGTGAGAAAGAGAGTGAGAAAGAGAGTGAGAGTGAGAAAGAGAAGGGGAGAGAGAAGGAGAGAAAGAAGGAGAGAAAGAGAGAGAGGAGAGAGAAGGAGAGAGAAAGAGAGAGAAAGAGAGAGAGAAGGAGAGAGAAAGAGAGAGAGAAAGAGAGACCTGTCCCAATAGAAGAAAGCCGGAATAGCAAACCAAGCGAAGGTTATAAGTCCCAGGAGTGACACAACGTGTCGGATGGAAACAAGTCGATCCATTAGGACCGGCCTAATGGCTTCTAGCAGCCTTAGAAACTTTTCTTGGGACAAAAAGGTCCTGTGGATGGTAGAGTACAGAATCATGCCCAGATTTATCTTTCTCTGGTTGGGACCAGATGGGACTTCTCACAATTGATGATCTAACCAAGGTGCTGGAGGAGGGATGTTGTCTGGAGGAGACGGGAACGTAGACTGCATTCTGAGGGAGCTACCACCAACCAGTCGTCCTGGTAGGAAATTACCGTAACACCGTAAAGTCTCAGAAAAGCCATGGCATTAACTGTGAAAATCCTTGGTGCTGAGGAAATTATGAGAGAGCCTGAAACTGCAGAAGTAGGAACCTAACGCTGACGGAACTGTGACCCAAAAATGAATCTCTGGTGACCTTGTCTGATCAGGATGTGGAGGTAAGTGTCTTGAAGGTTGATGGAGACCATAAAATCTCCTCTGGACACGAGGACACACAGTAGACTGCAGTCTCTCCATTCAGAACCTGCTGTATCTGATAAAGCTATTTACGTGTTTGAGACCTATGACCAGCCTTTGACACCGTGAAGACGGGAGGGTAAGCTCCCTGTTCTTGCAGGTGAACAGGTAATTTACATACAATAGACACAAGCCACACAAAATTCTCCATCCGGTCCTCCTTTGCACACAGCTCAGTATTTGCACTTAGCCCACCTGAGCCTGAAACCTGCTGGTTATCAGATCCAGGTACACATACTGGCCATGGAGGTCTCTGAGTAGAACACCCATAAACCCCCTCCCAAAATGCAGGAACCCCAAATCTGTCCAAGCTCATCAGTCTTTAGTTTTTTGTAATCTGGGAAACGTGGCACTCTGTACCAGGGCCCATAGTCTGTAGGAAGGAGGCTGGCACTCAGTCCCCTCCAGGAGCCCATGTTCAAAGGTAGACCAGAGTTCTTCTTTCAGCCAGGAGGGCAATTGTACCGCTGATTCCTGCTTAGCAGAAGAGCACAGGTTATGAGAATGGTCTTTTAAGGTCTTCTTGGATACGGAACACACTTGGTGCTTGGCCTTGGAGGAAGCCTACCCAGGGGCCTCACTGAGTGCCGTGGACAGAGCCGGCCTTAGGTGTTCTGGCGCCCTGTGCGGACTACTCCTCTGGCGCCCCCCCATCCCAAAAAAGGAATAAAAACTTGTAACAAAACTCCCCTTTCTCACTATCTATCCCCCTGTATCACTATCTACCACCTCTGCCCCTTCTCACTGATCCCCCTCTGCCCCTTCCCCTTACTTACCTTGTTGAGTCCTGCAGTGGGAGCGGGAGGCGTCCGTCTTCCCGTGGTGCGCGCTTCACAGCTGAGCCCGGAACAGCAATCACATTCCTATCATGCCCAGGCATATCCAGATTCCAGGATGTACTCGCAGACTTGGCATGATAGGAGTATGATTGCCCTATCTACCCCTTCTCCCTTCCCCTTCTCCCCTATCCACCCCTTCTCACTCCCTTCTCCCTATTTACCCCCTCCTAACTATCTACCCTCTCCCTCTTTGAAGTTCACTTACCTTTCAGGAGTCCTG
>VKOC01018078.1:0-83911 GCA_009364415.1 Spea multiplicata
AAAAAAAACGTAGTAAAGCCCTGCCATGGCCACGTCCCTTTGGCCGTTTGAAAATGTCTCGGGCCGGCTACCCTGTGCCTCCTAGGATGATATTTACTACACAGCTCTGTGCTGAAGTGCAAGTCGATCAAAGTCAAATTATCAAACAGCTCTTCGTATTAAAAATCAGATTAAAAAAATCGCTGTGCTAAAGTCAGTGTGATTTATTTTGTATGATAGTAAATCTTTGTTACTGGTTGACATGGACCATTTGAACTTTGGGCTTCTTAAAATCTGGAACCAGTTATGTTCATGAACAACAGAGTACAAAGTGCACAATAAATCTAATAGTGGACTGCAGATCAATGGATGAAGATATGGTTTCCATATCCCATTCGCTTTAAAAGAGCACTTTAGTCATTTACAGATTGCAGACCCATGTAGATACCTTCCTGTGTTCCTTCGGAACATCACAGACCTGACCCAGGCTTTTATTAGAAAATATAGCAACGGAAACGGAAGCTTTTGAGTTAATTTCTTTTTACTTAATGTTTTATAGTGAAACTTGAACCACAACAATTCGTTTTAGCAGATGAGCTTTGGACCGAAGAAGGGTTCGTAATCTTTTGCTTGACAGTTTGTAATGCATTAGATGCTATTCTGTCAAAATTGGTAAAAAAAAAAACAAAACAGTAAGTACCTGGTCTGCTGCCACTTCATATCCATCTGGATTCATGGAAGGCATTATATGGATCCGCGTGTCCTGTATTAGCCTGGTTATCCGCTCATTACCATTTTGATATTCTTCACATAAAAACTCAGCCAGTTGGATCAGGAGCTCTCTCCCGAGGACCTCATTGCCATGCATGTTTCCAACATACTTAAATTCTGGCTCCACTAAAGGAAAAGAAATGACGTGTGAACACTAGAGGATCTATGTCCGTAGTAAGCTGCTGTTTCCCTACATAACATTTAATCACTCTCGCAAGTGCTATAAAACGGAAGTCACAATTTTTGAATTACTTAAGTTGAATCTCGACACCACCAAAAAATGCATATATATGTATATATATATATATATATATATATACTATAAACAAACCAAAAAGCATTGTGAGCTCTTAGAAAAGGTGAACATCAGCGCGGAACAAATGGACACATGGGTTTAGTCCCCTGAAGATGGACTGTCTCTCCTAAAGATGCATGCTTGACTTGGTCTATTCACTAAAGGATTGGTTGGTATGAGAATTTGCAGGAGAGATCTGGTTTCTACTTCCCTCGATTCGCTAACCATCTGCACAATGTACGTTTTAATGATTAAGGATAGTCGCTGATTTAACTATACATTACACAGGGCCAGCCAAGCTCTTCTTACAGCAGACCCTTATTGGCTGATGGACCTTCATAATATATAGTGAAGTCAAGGATCTGAAAACAACTCTAACTTTAGTGAATAAAGCCTAAAGTTCACTAAAATGCACAAGCAATGCGCGTCACAAACTAACGTGAATAGAAGCAATTACTGTCTAAGTGTCCTGATGGACAGCGCCTGCAGGCAAACACTACTTGCAATGCCAATACCTATTAGAGCAATTACACAGCTAATCAATGCAAATTGGGTGTCTTAGCAGCAACACATATAATGTCACCTGAACAATGGCGACCCCAATGTGCTCTGACACCCAGGCTATAAAAAACATGTAGATCACTATCTCTAAAGTCATTCATGAATGGGGGCTGTTGGCCAAAAAGAAAAAGAGCCAATAAAAGGTAAGGGTGCTATGCCAGTCAAGAGACAAAAGGACAATACTGTTTGAAATGTAAATAGCCTTTAATGATTAACTAAGAGGGCGCCTGCAGCAGTGGTCGGGAAATTTACATACAATCTTATTTAAAGGACCTCTTTGGAAAAACTAAGTTGAGTCTTGTCTTGATATCTGATGATGAAAACGCCTAAGTATTCATGAAAACAAATGATGACGGACTCTCGAGAGGTCAGTGTTGATATTGATCTACTGCTTTCCCTAATCCAACATTCTAAGTTCCATATGGTTAATAAACACATGTGTTTACAGAGTAAGCAAGGCCATTGGAGCAGTCATCGTTTCTTCCTGTCTGCAGGGTTCCTCCTCTCCATTTAAGCTTTTCCTCCCTTTTGTTGGGTTACTGCTCTACCCGATGAAAGCGATTGACTCTTTCAGAGTTAGCAAGAGAGAGGTGAAGAAAAGCAAGACGACTTAAGGACAGGAAACTCATTTTTGTGTTTCCTTTATCGCCTTCTGATACAAATCTAAACTTCCTTGGGGCAAAATACTCAACACTTAAAAAATATATATATATATATATTCCAAGACAAGTATATTGTTGGAAAATTTAAAAAAACATGTTTTAATAATTTGATTTATTTATTGTGAAAGCTATTAAGGTGGCAGTTGGCACTTTTACTGAGTTTGCTAGGTTGCACGGACTCCTGATTTGGTAGATAAGACTAAAAATGGGTCCATGTAAAAGTAGTCAGATCACAGTAGCCAATACACTCAATGGTTGGAATTAATGGAACTTTGCTCCTCAAACAATATATCACAGGGAAAAAAAAATAATTGTAGATTCCCCCCCACCTAAAATAAGACATCATACTGTAGGATGTGTCAAACTTTTAGATTCAGTAATTTAATGGGGGGGCTGAGATTTTGGAGTAATATTACATTTTAAGACGTTTGTCCCCAATAAGTATATTTTATTCCAAAACAAGAACCACCAATGTCCATGTTTAATACGGATTTGGTCCCTGTTGAATTGTGAATACTTATGTATTAGTTGGTTCGCAAAAAAATAGCCACTCTGTGTGACAAATTAAGCCTTAATCCAGATTAAAAATAGATGTTCACGTTCTTTCTTTGCAACAAAGTTACAAAATGAATGTACAGTGGAAATTTTGTGCCAAAAATCTCCAGTAGTTCATTTAAACATTTCCTTAATAAACAGGGGTGAGAAGCGAGTCTTTACAACTAATCTGATGCTGAAAAGAAAAATATTAACAATATTAAACAATAATTTTAAAAGAATTTAAAAAAAGAAAAAAATGCATGTTGATTGTACATTGTACAGAACAAGGTGGGTATTTAGAAAGGGTTAATTCATGTCCATATCTCACATGCAGCAGTGACGTTTTAGTTTTTTTGTTTTTTTAATAAATGCCAATATAAATATGTATAATTGTGTAAAATGTGCTTAAAGACACAAGTCAGGATTATTATACACATGGGTTCTTATCGTATTATTGATTTAAAATGTAAAATGCAGAAATTGAATAACTTATTAAAGTACGCAAATTCCCCCCTTAACCTATATTTTATTGAGCTTCAACAAAAATAAATTAGTGTTCTTTCTGCGTAATAATAATCAGTATTCAATACTTACGGATTTCATGTCTCCCTGGATTATCACTAAATTCGATGACATAAAGGTGCCTTCCTTGGACGCTTCTTCCAATACTGTAAATCCTGGTGATGTATGGACACTCATTTTGTACGTTGAACAGCGCTCTCACCAGGTCATCGTAGCGGTGATGGAAAAAATTGAGCGAGGCTGATAACTGACACAGGAGTAACAGTTTAAGAAGCGACCATAATCCCAAATGCATTCTTCCTGCTATGGTTTCTTTACCACTAAATTCCCATATACAAAGTAACTCAGCTCTCCTGTTTTCTCTTTCGCAAGTGTGAACTACAACCAGCCTGCTCCAGTTTCATAGGGAAGTGCCAACCCTCTCCAGCCTAGTGGATAGAAGCCTGAGAGGTGGACTGTATAAAAAGCTGACTTTGATCGGACTCCTCCCTGTATGGCTCCACAGCATCCCACACCATGATTTACAGCTGTGGATTCTCAGGTTTTTTTTTTTGTCCCATGTCCACCCTCCCTTATCCCCTTGGGCCCCCACACTGGGCCAAGGTAATCCTTGCCTTCTTCAGCCTCGACGCTGCACATGTTGCAACCTTCGTTCATTCATTAACTAACCCGCAAACTGACCCTTTTGTCAATTAACCGGTTCCTTTTCAGTAAATCGTTTCCAGGAGGAATCTAAATTGAAAATGCAAGTTGTGTTCATCCAACGCAACATTTTGTAGCATTCCTATACATGGATAGTGACAGCGGAAGAGAACCAGTTGGTCCATCTATCTGGTTTTGAATTAATTTTTACTTACTAATCCTTCAGGTATCCTTGAAGTTTTCTTGAATTCCTTTACTGTGTTTCTATTTCCACTGGAAGCCTATTCTATTTTGTCACATTATCCCCCCCCCCATCACCCAGAAACTATAAATCATTCCATCCCGTCCTCCTCTTTTTTATTAAATACTATTCTATCTTAGAATATCTATAGTAATTCCACTCTCTCTGTGTTCTTTAAGGGTGTACACCAGGGAAATTGCCAGTGGGATGCTGGCCAACAGTGCCACACACTCGGACCGGGAGGGCACTGGAGTGGCAAACCGGGGGCAGCAGTGTGCAGTCACCAGCTGGATAAGCCCGGCCACATACTATGTGAGCTTAAAAATGTAGCGTGTAGCCAAACATACATAGCCACTGACCACACTCACATCATCATATGGCCTCTGGCCTTATCAATGGCCATCATCAATGTCAGTCTGTCCCTAGTGTACATATTACGGTTACTTCCAAGGTTAAGTCTTTCCAGGTATGGTTTGTTGGTCACACTCAACATATGTTATAGTGGAGACAAGAAATCTGATGAAAAACCCTCCACTTAAAGGTAAGAAATAAGGAGACACTCCAAATCCACATCCACCAGACATCCACAGAAATCCTATCTGGGTGCATGCAACTCACTTTAACAAGCACCTCTGGTTATGGTTTGACCAAGAACAATTTTCTTCTTTGAATACTTGTTGAATTAGATTTCTCTAGTCCAGGAGTACAAAGGATATTAACACACCTGTGAACATCAAGGCTCTCGGAGCCCTCCCTCTTTGGGTAGCGGGTTGGTAAGCCTGCTGACATCATTGGGTGGTCCGTTGATGTCAGTGGGCTGCCCTGCTGCCGTTGGTGAGCGGTATGTGGTAGTAGGGGCAGTGGGCAGGGAGACTCCCGTGGAGTCTCTGGGCAAAAAAAACAGAGAGATCCCAGGTATGGATATTAATATATAAAAAAAATAATTAAAAAAGTCAAATAAATCTATAGACATGATATAATATTTTATGGAGGACCTATAGTTTCTAACCCACTTTGGTCATGGACAAAGACCACACACAGTTCATGCATGAGACACTCCAATGGATCTATGGCCCTGTCATGCATCTGTGAGGTACTTTTTTCCAGTTTAAAAACTGGAAGTGACAGGTCCAGACCACGACTGTTCAGTTAATGCCAGACTCTCAGAGAAACATGTGTTTTATAATATCGCTTTTGCAGGGCCAGTTATAACTACTCATAATTGCTGGTAAAACTGTAGAAATCCAAGACTTGCTTTAAAGTTTATTGGGCCGAATATCAGGTGTCCCGATTAACACATACAGGTAAGGTGCGATTGTTAGGGGCAGGGAAAGAGACTGGGACCACCGTCTTACCTTACCCAGCCAGACACTTTGCTCAACCTCAGTCCACTTTGAGGGGGTGACATGGGAGGTCTATGCTGTAATAGCAGATATTTGGAGATAGCTCTGTGCCATAAAGGCAATTCAGAGGACTTTGCCAGGTAATTAAATGATCCAGGATCTAAACCCATAGTAAAACTCAGCTGAGCTATAATGTCTCTTAACCTGGCATACTCAAAGGAGCGATCTGCACATATAATAAATCACATATGGCGAAATGCATTTGCTATTTAAGGACTCCTCTCGAGTATCACCCAGATTGTTTCATTCAGTCAGTGTTTCATAGAATGACTGACGTCAACCACTAGAGTGTCAGTCCCCCGTATAATGAGAGAGATTAATAGAAATTTCCCCTTACCTGCCGATGCTCAATTCCTCCTGCACTCCTTCTCCCTTCTGTCCACTATTTGGGAGAGCCAATGGTACAGAAGCCAGTTCCGTGCACACACATACACACATTCTCTCTCGCTCCCCGCTTTCTTCCCTTTTGCTAGGTGCCACTAACCCTAAGCTTATCCCTGGCGCTAAAACACTATATGCTAACGCACATACTCTAACATACACTAACACTTACATACACTCACATACATACATGCTAACACTAAATACACTAAACACACAATCATGCGAACACCATACTCTAACATACACACATTCTAACATCATGTGCTGACAAGCACTCTAACACCATACAGTATACTCTCACACAATAACTCCATACAGTAACACACACTCCAACACAACGCTTACAGATACACACACTCACTTACTCTCTCTGCCCCACACAGCACTCCCAGCATTCCCTCTCACAGCTCTTCATCCCCTCTCCCCCTCTCACAGCTTTTCCCCCAACACTCCCCGGATCAGCTGTATCCCCCCCCCATTACCTCGAGCAGAGGCCTGTAACAGCTGGGGAGCTACTACTGCGGGGTCAACTGCGAGTGAACTCTGACAACCCAGTTCATTTTAGGGACAACATGCCAAGGAGTCTGTAAGCTTGCAAACTGAGTTCTCTCTCCACCTAATGCAGGGGTGTCCCAGTTTTTTGTGCAGTGGGCCACTTCATCAGAATTGTATACGTGCGAGGGCCGCACTCATTTTTCACTGTGAGAAAATATGGCATTTAATAAAACATGCAGATTAAAATAAAGTAAATGACACAAAACCTTTACTTTCCTCTCACTGATTTCTGGGCCTAGAAAGTTTTGTACATGCTAGTACAGGGTGGCTGTAAGTGATGTGCAGACCCCATATTGCAGGCAGCATCAAGGGGGGCAGCTAGCCAGGTTTCAGCATGTACTGGCTGACTTGGCATGATAGGAGTGTGATTGCTAACAGCAATCACAGTCCCATCATGCCTAGGTTCCAGCACTTACAGATCCATGCTATCACACACACACCCATTCATTCATATACTCATTCATTCACGGATTCATCCGTCAATCACGCATACTCATTCAAACAACCTCCCAACCCCCTTACCTGCACGGCAGCTCCTCGATGCCGCTCACAAACTTCAGCAGGGGGCGCAGCCTCCCTCTGCGTTCTCTGGTACTGCACAGAAGAAGCTGGACTGGAGCAGAGTCATGTGATGTCACGTGAACTCTGCTGGGTTCCGCTTCCTTTGTGCAGTACAAAAGACCCTCCCACAGGTTGTTGTAGCAGGGCTCGAGGTGCGGCCCGCGTAAGATCGGTTGCCCTGGCTGTCGATCTTACATGGGCCGCACCTCGAGGTCTCACGGGCTGCATGTTGGGCGCCCCTGACCTAATGTATCGGTTTGTCTTAGTCTGTCAATTCTCGTCTTGTCATACCCCTTGAATTTATGTATTGTATTAAGCGCTGCGTACATTGTTGGAACTCAATTGAGGAGCCTCAATTGAGTTCCAATACACAAACCATTGTTTGCTTAAGATATGCCTGTGAGTGTAATGCAGATGAGATAACGTATTGTTGCATTAGAAACAGAATTCCTAGTACTGTTCGATGCTCTGACCCATTCTAGAAATAATTCCTTAATCTTGTATATTTTGCCTCAATGATCAGTTTTTGTTTGGGAGCACGTACTTTAGCGATTGAGTGTATCTGGTTCCATCACATAATGCATTGTGTAAAACTGATATTTAAATTGTTTTAAGATTTGTATTGATCAACTGCTACAAAGTTAAATGATGCCCCCATCTTCAGCTGCTCAGATATGCAGGCAATGGTGGCGTTAATTGCGTTACACACAGAACACAGGAAGAAATACTGGCCAGAGATCAAAGTCTAATCTCCTAGGATGTGCTTCAAAGAGCTGTGCGCCAGTGCTTGACAATTACATTTTTAAAATGGTTTCACCATCTAAGGTCCGCTTCATTTTTTTGCAGAGACAGCAGCCATTTTTCCTTAAACATACTTGCTGTACAAGTGAGCTAATAGCAATGACAACCAGGTCAGGCAAGATAAGCATGATAACACCTTGGCACAGCTGCTAGGACCAAAAATCTACTTGTCGGATGCCGGTGGTGGCACTCAAACCCTCAAAAAGACACTGCAGCCATCATATACACTTTAATGCATTTGATAGTTGAGTGATATGCATTCCCCCACTCTCCAGCTATTTTCCATGCAGGGGGTGCTTTTGGCTGATCATGTGATGTACTTACCTCCAGCCAAATTCAACGCTGGTGTGGCAAACGTTCCAGAGTCCTCAATCAGGAGCAATTGTCCCCAGAGCACTCCAAAACTCTCGGAGATGGGAACGAGGCAGTGACCCTGCAATGAAAGTGGCTACTCACACACACTGTGCGTCCAGTAGCTAGAATGTGACGTAACGAGGTGAGGGGAGGGAGTGAGAGACAAGATAAAGAGTGAGTATGTATGTTTTTTATGTACTGTGTAGTGTTAGCATGAGTGTGTAGGTGTAAGTGTGTGTTAGAATGACTGTGTAAGTGTGTTAGAGGAAATGTGTGATGAAATGAGCGTGTAAGTGCTTGTGTGTGTCAGAGGGAGCCTGTGTTAGCATGAAGGTGTGTGTAGGTGTGTCTGTTAGCATGCGTGCGTACATGAGAGTTTGCGTGTTAACATGAGTGCATATGTACGTGTGTTAGCATGAGTGTACATCGGTGTATGTTTGTGTAAATTTGCATTAGTGCAACAGTGTGTGTGTAAATATATGGGCCGGTGTATATGTTAGTTACTGGGGGTGAGGGCCTATGGGGCCATTTGGCTTTACCTACCACACCTACCTGCACACCAGAAGGAGCCAGCACCCTGCCTGCAACCAAGGAGGGCGTTTTGCTGCAGGACTGGAGCTGCAGCTTCTTCTGAAAGTAAGTTACATTTTTTGTATGCTTAAACAATGCTCAATGAGGAATCTCCACTGCTAAGCCAATTTGCCGATTAAAAATTGCAAATTCAATTATTCTTGAAGGGGTAGTTTACTCATTGTGACAATTGCCATTGTCACTATTTATCATTGACTCCATGTGACTAACCGAAAGAAATTGTTTAATAATTTATTTTTCCTTTCATGGAATAGAATGTAAAATTTTCATCAATCATTGCACGGCCTTCTGAAAATAATTCACCTACGAAACAAGATTTAGTTGCTTCTGCTAAATGTTATAAAGATTTCTTTGTTAATACTAATTATTATTTTTATTGTCATTATAATTAATATTATCATATTGTTCCAAAATGCTTTTTGTGAATGATTTTGTATTTCTCACTAAAGCCACGAAGAAAGGCTACCTTAAAGATTCTGGACGTGAAACGATTGTATGACTTTCTAATAAATGGAAATATTCTGTTAAGAGACTTGACTATAAAAGTAATGACATCTGTACAAATGGAAGAGAATTCATACGGCGCAGCTTGGAGCCGTGCAACAAATGACTCACCCTTTCTGGCTCTTTCGTATAGATTTGTTTTCTATTCGGTAAGGAAATATGGCCACATTCCATGAGTTTTCTGGAAAAAGTTTATATTTAAACTGTGGCTAGCATCTGCTACGTCAAAAAAGTACTGGAAGAAAAATGTACTGGACAGAAAATTGCCTTATTAACAAAGGAAAATCAGATGCAACAATTATAATAAATAATATTAATTATAATATGAGGAGTAGGAGGACAGTATCTTACCCGTTTAATACAGCGCTGTAATTCTTTAATGAAATGTGGTATCATCTTTATTTAATCATTTTTAAAAGTTATATTTTCTGCCTTACCTGACCTCCTACAATAGCAAACACTGGGTGTTAAATGCAAATTAATTCCCCATAATCCTTAAATTAAAATCTGGCCGCAGCAATATAACGTAACACTCTTGCACTAAGCGCGGCATCTCCGGTGATACGCAACAAGCAAGCGACTTAATAATAATGGGAGCAATTTGAAGGTCTTATGTTAGCTTGTTCTGTCTTAAACATGCTAGTTAAGTGCAACTCACAGCTCATTCAGTCATTGTAAGTCTGTGTGCGTGATGGGAGTTGTAGTCCAACAGAAACTCGTAAGGGCCACTGTTACCCATCCCTTGCTTATAGTCCTTATTGAAAAACAAGTGTTAGCTTTTGGGCTAATTACTCATCTAGAGCCAATGTGTATCCCATCTATAAATAATTGTTAGCAGCGAAGAAGATTAGACTTTTTCAAGAAGCTTATTCATGAAGCAGTGAACTTGCAGCTGAGTTAAGCATTTACTGTTTCCTGATCCCTGTGCAACACTAACCTCAGTGAGCTTTTCCTCCAAAAAAGGGTGACCAAAAGAAGAGCCACGTAATTTCCAAATGGGTTAATCTATTTGAGTGACACTCTGAAAGGAACCCACTCTGTTTTATTTTATTTATTTTAGTCCTAGTGGAGTTAATGGTTGGTGTGGAGATTGTCATTTCCTGCACTTTCTAGGATTCTGGCTGTGTTCCTAAATCTGGGCATCATAGGTCAAATAAGGAAACAGAGCAAGCCACTAGCAATACACAATATGACCAGTAGGTGGCAGTATAGCACCCCAAATCACAATGTTGCATAGTGGCTTTAAAAGATCAGTTTTCATGAGAACATGTCATGAGTCCACATTAGTGGATATAAAATTAGCTATATAGTTAGTAAGCTAAAACACTAGTAATAATATCGCTTAATTAACAACCATTTTTCATCTAAGAATGAATACTTGGATGAGGCTTGTAGCATCGCCTTTTTATTTGAGTGCTTTATATATATAAATATAGCAACCATATAGAATAAATGGATATGTTTTAATGTTACATGGATGGCAGTGATCCGGTAAATACAATTAAAATACAGAATATATTGAACTTGAAAATCATGAATATACACTCACTAGCCACCTGTTCAATTGCTTGTTAACACAAATAGCTAATCAGCTAATGACATGGCAGTAAATTAATGCATTTAGGCAGGTAGAGGTGGTCAAGACAACTTGCTGAAGTCTTCTCTAGGGTTTACAGAGAATGGTCTGAAAAAGAGAAAATATCCAGTGAGCGTCAGTTGTGTGGACGAAAATGCCTTGTTGATGTCAGAGGAGAATGGGCAGACGGGTTTGAAATGACAGAAAGGCAACAGTAACTCAAATAGCCACTCATTACAACCAAGGTATGCAGAAAACCATCTCTGAACGTCGAACCTTGAAGCAGATGGGCTACAGCAGCAGAAGACCACACCGGGTGCCAGTCCTGTCAGCTAAGGAACTGAGGCTACAATTCGCACAGGCTTATCAAAATTGGACAATGGAAGACTGGGACGGGGTGTAGGGGCCCCAGTTGCTTTGCCCAGGGCTTACCATGCTGTTAAGACGGACCTGCGTTCTGCCACTATCTCTGGGTCAGTTACCGGCTTATCTGGGCCCAGAGATGAATGACCGTGTGACCTGGTGCTCCTGGAGCTGTCGGGAGGTGTTCCAATGGTGGCGGGCCGTGTACTCATTTGGGTGGTTATTGAAGGCCCTCAGGCTGTGCTGGAGCCCAGCTAGGGGTAGCAGGAGGCCATGCGGATGTCTGGAAACATTTGGATACTGACACAATTTTCATGATTTTGGCTCTGTACACCACCACAATGGAGTTAAAACGAAACAACCAAGATGCAATTGAAGTGCAGACTTTCAGCTTTAATTCAAGTGGTTGAACAAAAATATTGTATGAAACGTTTGAAGGGCTCAAATGTAATTGGACAAATCAGCACAATTATAAATAAAATGTTCATTTTTAATACTTTGTCAAGAATTGCAGGCAATGACTGCTTGAATTCGGGAACGCGTGGATGGTTTGCCAGGCATTTACTGCAGCTGACTTCAGTTGTTATTTGTTTGTGGGTCTTTCTGCCTTAAGTTTTTTCTTCAGCAAGTGAAATGCATGCTTGATCAGGATGAGATCAGGTGTTTGACTCGGCCATTAGAGATTATGCCACCAGGGCCGCCTTAGGGGTGTGCGTCCTGTGCGGTCGCACAGGGCGCCGTGGCAAGAGGGGCGCCTGCCTGGGACTTAAATTAAAACATTGTGTTTTTTTTACTTTATTTAACATCCTCCATGTTAAATAAAGTTTTTTTTAACTTTATTTAACATGGAGGATGTTAAATAAAGTTAAAACAACAAAAAAAACCCCAATGTTTTGATTTAAGTCCCGGGCAGGGGCGCCGAGCGGACACTTGTGAAGTTTTCAGCAACCGCTCGGCGCCCCCCACTCTCCGTGACTCCGTTGCAGTGCCAGCGTTTCATGCTGAGCACCGAAATATGATGTCATATTCCGCCGCTCAGCTGTGAAGAGTGCAGAGGGGGAAGACGGACGACTCACACCGCAGGACTCAACAAGGTAAATAAGGATCATGAGAATAGGGAGAGGGGGGTAGATAGTGGGGAGGGGCAGGGGGGGAGGCAGTGAGAAGGGGCAGAGGTGGTAGATAGTGAAATAGGGGGAGAGGAGATAGATAGTGAGAAAGGAGAGTTTTGTTACAAGATTTTTTTACTTTCTTTATTGGGATGGGGGACGCCAGAAGAGTAGTCCACACAGGGCGCCAGAACACCTAAGGCCGGCTCTGTATGCCACTACTTTGTCTTTGTCTGGGTTGCTTTCACAGTATGTTTTGGGTCATTGTCCATCTGTAAAGTGAATCTGTAAAGTCGCTGAACAAGGCTTAATCTGAGCAGACAATATGTCTCTATACACTTCAGAAATCACCACATCAATAAACACTAGTGACATATTGGAAGCCATGCAGGCCCATACCATCACGCTGCCTGTACCGTGTGGTATGCTTCAGGTCATGAACCGTTCCACGGTCTCTCCATACTTTTTCCCCCTATCGTTCTGGTACAGGTTGATCTTAGTTTCATCTGTCCAAAGAATGTTGTTCCAGAACTGGGCTGGCTTTTTTTAATGTTTTTTTTTTTTTTTGGCTAAACTGGCCTTTCCATTCTTGAGGTTTATGAGTGGTTTGTACCTTGTGGTGAGCCCACTCTATTTGCTCTTGTGAAGTCTTCTCTTTATGGTAGACTTGGATAATGATATACCTACCGCGTGGAGAGTATTCTTCACTTGGCTGGATGTCGTGAAGGGGTTTCTCTTTACCATGGAAAGGATCCTACAATCATCCACCACTCTTGTCTTCAGTGGATATCCAGGCCTTCTTGTGTTGCAGAGATGCGTTATATTTTTCTCAGAATGGGCCAGTTGTCGAATAGTTGAAGAATTGAAGAATAGTTGACTACGTATTAAAGAGCTCTAATTCCTAAACCCTTCCTCAATTCAAAACTGAGAGACTGCACTTTAAGCCTATATTCACCATTTAACTGTAACTTGAATGTATTTTGGTAAAGAGCCAAAATGACAAAACTTGTGTCAGTGTCCAAATATTTCCAGACCTAACTGTGTGTGCATGGTCAGTGTGTGTATATGTGTGTGTGTATGATCAGGTGTTTGTAAAGGCAGTGTATTTTTTTAATGGCGGTGTGCATCACTGCTTAGCCCAGGGTCTCATATATATATATATATATACATACTTGCATACATAAGCAAGTAAAGCCTCCTTGATCCATTAGGATGGAAATGAACAATGTTTATTAGGGTCCCCAATAACCAAGAACTACTCCTGTAAAGGATACCATGGCTTCCACTGCATCCCCGGCAGATTTGGTGGATACTCACTTGGTATAAGTGTCGTCAGACTCTTAAGCTGTTTAGGAAGTATGACTGTTGGGACAGACTCTGAAGAGTTAAGTGATGCAGCCTTGCATTTACATACTTTAACAGTTTTTATGCTTTGGTTGCTATGGCAATAGATGCACAAAATCTGTGCCATGTCGAACGACGTTATGTGTCTCCAGTATAATTTGCACAAGGACATGGTATGACGCATTATAAGTCAGCATCCTTCGCTAGTCTGTCATCCTAACAGAAGGGAGTTGGTTGGGTGTAACAGATGCCACTGTCTGCCACTGAAATTGGCAATTATTACCCCTCTCTTCCTCCCAGTCCTCCCCTACGCTAAGTCTGCTGCCCTCATCCCGTCACTAACAGTCAGATTCAGGAATGTCAAGCTCCAGGCCATAACCAGGCCAGATTTTCTGCCAGCGCAAGCTCAATCAAAATGGTTTGAACTGGTTTAATCAAAACAAGGATTTATCTAAATCCTGGTCTGTTTGTGGCCTGAGAGGCCTGGGGTTCCAATTGCTTTGCTTTTACATCAAATTCCGTACAATGGGTAGACAGCACAAGTAGTATATAACATAACAATTTGACTTACAGAAACTACAGGTTAGGATGGCCTTGCTCAATGAGCTTACAATCTAGAGGTATTTCCTGATCATTGTGTTTTTGACCCTTTGCCTGCCTAACTATCCTGTACCGACCCGGCTATCCTGACCTACCAGAACACTTACGCTTGGTTTCCTGGATTACCCGTTTTGACGTATAGCCTATGTTTTTGCCCGAAAATTTTGATTTTTGCATTCACCACTCAGTACTTACCTGTTTTCGCCTCCTTACTGTTGGGATCCTCTTAGCACTCAAACCCCTTGTTGGCCGCATTCTAGGCAGGAAGACTTCCACGGTGAGTGCCTCTGGTATGGGCAGATGTGACACAGAGAGCCTGTCCTTTCCCCACCTCAGGCATGGTGAGCTGTGGTGGGATATTAGTCGAATGAACTTGAGATTTAGCCCAATGACTTTAGCTTTTTCCCCTTGTGATTTGGGATTGAGACCTTATAATGTATGAGCCATTTGTTGCGCAAAGTCCCACAGAATGGTCCATTCATCCTCAAGAATTTGGGTGCCGGGGGGTTAGGTAATAAAGATCAAAGTTTGATGTTGCCGATAATGACATAAGTGATTTCAATATTCTCAGGACAATACAAGCACATTAGCTACTTTTGATGTTTCATTGATTGCAAATGTTGAATTTATCCATAAAACCATTACGAAATGCATCAATATAAATATTTCAGATCTCTTTGGAGAATTTCAACAAAAAATTATATTTTACTTAGCTGTTTAACAACAAATCCAGATTTTTGTCCTTGACACGGAGGAGGCTTAATAACTGTGTGTACCATGACGGCTTCAAAGCACAGTAATTATACATGTTGGTAGCATCGCTACAGCTGCGATCACCAAAAAAACCTCCCTTTTTGGAAAGTTTGTTTAATAAAAGTGAGAATTTATGAAAGCAGACTTTAAATGAACTGTTTCTGTGCCAGATGAATATTTACAATGTGTTACTCAGGCCCTTGGAACTGTTAGAGTTTACTCATATGCAGAAACCATATTTGGCGCTTTACACCGATATATTTATTAATGAAACGTTCAGTAACAACTTTACTCCGCTGGCAATATCAGCAGAAAAAAAAAATAAAAGTAATAAAAGTATTATTAAAATCCCACACAGCGAGACCGGTAGATTTGTTTAAGTGATCGAGATTGATCTGGTAACCTATTTAAAATGATGTTAAAAATAACAGTTGATCAGACATGTTTCTTTTATAAAAATAAAGTTAATCTGTCCCACGCTGGAGATTCCATTTGTTCAGCCATAACATTTTATCCAGAGTCTGTTCTAGAGATAAATGCAAATAATATATACAGTACAGTTTAAATAAATTGAAACATTTAAATAGATTAATAAGTACAGTAATAGTGAGATCATTTCATAGAAACATGGGACCATAAAGGATGGGGGAGGGGGTCCTAAGCAGAATTGCAACTGTATGTCCTTGCTTGAAAACAAGGGGATTCATTGATTTTGATTACAAATGTGTTTCAAATGTTTCTGCTCCTATACCACCACCTGATGTAGCGCTTTAGCCGTTGTCTTCGGGGTTCCTACTCTACATAGTGGAGGAAGCTCAGCTGTCTTTTGAACGTATAGACAATACCTTTGATTGTTGGAGAGAATCATCTCAAACATTCCAGATACATGTCCAACTAGTCCTGGTGATCATACATGCAGCCCGGATCACAGGGCAGGTCCATGTTGCATTGTGATCTTAGGAGCTCAGGCTTCTTGTTGCTCATGGGCACTCATTTAAATTGGCACTTTTGAAAACTGTTGCCAATGGCATCTGTAATTAATTACCGTCGGAAGTGCGCAATGTGTTTGTAATCATTCATCTGGGCTATTTTTATGAAAAAGTTCATTAGCTCCACAGTGTTTAACACGTTATGCAGAAAGCAGGTTTCTTTGCCTCAGCCTACAGGGGGCGCCAGTATTTACTGTGTATAGCGGAGGCTGCCTTGTCCGAATTTGACAGAGGTCGTTGTGCTTGAATTCTGAAACCAGTTCTCATTTTCCGACGGTTCTTCTTTGACTGTAATTACTGAGCGAGAATCACATACAAAGTACCTCAGGCTTCTGACAAGTCTAAACTTGTCAATGTATTAGTAAAGGTCACTAAATATTTTAAAACGTTACTGAGTGCTTAATCTGTACAATTATCCTAACAATTTACAGTTAAAAGATAAGAAAAAAAATATGGATTTGGTGGATTGGTTTAAAAAATGTACAGGCTTTTTAATTTTTTTTATTTAACTAGGTCAGAAAATTTGGACCATGGTTTTCAAGTAAACCAATATTCTTTTTATATCAGCACGGAATTTGATGACACTATATAAAAAAACTTCCGCTCTTCCGGGAAGGCTTTCCATGAGATTTTGGAGTGTTTCCGTGGGAATTTTTGCCCATTCATCCAGTAGACCATTAGTGAGGTCAGGCAATCTCTGTTCCAGTTCATCCCAACGGTGTTGGATGAGGTTGAGGTCAGGGCTCTGTGCAGCCGGTTAAGTTCTTCCAAATCATACTCTTGACCTTGCTTTGCGCACTGGGGCAGTCATGCTGGAATAGAGTCTTCCCCAAACTGTTCCTACAAAGTCGGAAGCATAGCATTGCCCAAACATTCTTGGTATAATGTAGCGTTACCATTACCCTTTCTCAGAAGTAAGGGGCCCAAACCCTGAAAAACAGCCCCAGACCATTATCCTTCCTCCACAAACTTTACCGTAGGCACTATCCATTCCTTCAGGTCTCCTGGCATCCTCCAAACCCAGATTCATCTATCAGGCTTCCAGATGGTTAAGCTTGTTTGATCACTCCAGAGAACGTCATTTCTACTATAGGATGGTGATATATAAAACAATAAAAAACAATTCTAATGATCATTTTAAACTTCAAGAATCTCATCAAATTCATACCTTTTTCAGCCCCTTTTTTTTACGAACAATGTAAACATGTAGGCACCAATATGGCAACTTCTATGTATTTAAAATAGTTTGATTCAATCCCCAACGTATTCCATGCATTATTTACCCTTAGCTTATGCTTAGCTGGGATAATTGGGCCCATAGTGGCTTGTTACAACGTCAAGCTCGAGCACACAAACCAAGTCTCTTAACAAATGTGTAATTAGATAGGTGTAGATACTCATATACAGAGCCAGGGGCCACATGTAGTTAATGAAATCTACTTAGCATTTCAAACTATGAAAGATATTTCTCCTTTGAAAGGAGAATAAATAATACCTGTGGTAGGAATATACTCCGCACTGTATATGCAAACACATTCTTATTAAAGAGGAAATACTGCAGCAATGTATTGCGCATTCATCCTTTCGTAACATTTTGTAAGCACCTGGCAGCTGAAACTGCCTTTCCTATTATAGAAATTTGCAAAATGTTTTTGATCTGTAGCGAAACCAAAAAAACCTAATTGCTTGTCTTGCGCATGTACAAACCGCAGGTCTGGCACAATTCCCGTACTTTATTTATATCGCACGTCAATATCTTGCGGCAATTTGTATTTGGGGGGGGGGGAATTTTCATGCTAAGATAAACCAGAGTCGTAGCCCTAGAAATCGGTCTTTAATTAATTACATTGGACAATAGATGGTAAAACACCCCACTTTAATGCATAAACCTAATTTATTATGGACATTTCTGTTTCCTGGAATATTGATGTTTTCTTAACCAGTTAGTGACTGTAAAATGGTTCAACTATAAACAAGTTATTAAATAATGACCTGGAGCCAATGCGTCTTGTCATGGATTGTTATTGTTGGATAGATTCTTGTTGATATAATTAAGCAAAAATATTTTGAATATTTATCTTTTATATAGAGGATACTGTAAACGACCATCAGTTTTCCCTTTAAATCAGAATAATATAGAAAATGTATGCAGGTCACAGAGCTGGTTGCGGTTTCCATCTACTAGTTTGTAATCGGGGATTTTGATGATAGTTTTAGAAAATCTGCATCGTCTTGTTCATTCAAGGACTTTTAAGAAACCCAGGACACTTACAGCCGTGACTGGATTGCATAAGTAAAATGGCACCTGGCACATACCTCCAAAGTGTCCAGGTTTTCATGGGACAGTCTTGATTTTCAGGGACTCTCCTGAGCAGCTGCCGCATCGTCCTGCTTTTGCCAGCAGTGGGGATTATGGGCCGCTTGGGGAGATCCCTTTATCACCTCTGACTGGTGCATGGAGCAGTAAAAACCCAGAGGCCTGCGATGCTGCAGCTTCCACATAGTAACCTCACAGAGCTGAGCTTTGCGAGGTGGCGGTTTAGGTAAGGTTGGTGTGCAGTTCTGCCCCTGGTCTTGCACCGTCTAGCTACAAACCCAAAACAGAAGATATTAACCCCAAACCCGAGATGCTGGGTGTATACTTTAATGCAAGCGGTCAATAAACCTACTCTTCTGCAGTGTGTGGCCACCTCCTGGATAAGCTGGTGGTAAAGTCAGTGGGAAGAACTGTTGGGTGCCCGATGGACAGGCTGCAGAAACTACCATCATCCGACTACAGAAATTAAAGCATTTCCACCCGGATTCGTCTTTCTAAAGACCATTCTGCAGCCGCACGTGTTTCTGGGTTTCAAATAAATATTTGTATGACCTCCCACCTGTGGCACCAGCAACCGCATCTCCTGCGTGCAAATCTGAACGCGTTGCCACGAACAGAGCCAGGTGAGACCTGAGATTTGGTCCTTAGAGAGTTTCCATGAACATTATTATTATTATTATTATCGTCACGGTAACTCCTGTGGGAACGCCGGCGCCTGCCACTGCAGTGTAGAAACTGACAATATCTGCTCGCTGAAATTACTGTCACAATCCACGAGAAGTAACCGACTGTGGAAATTCTGAGAAGAAACCAGTTTTTTTGTTTTTGTTAAAGTAAAAATCTCCACGGGGCATAAATTGCCATTCACATTTTGGAATGCGGATGCAAGATTTTACTCTGTACCCTATGACCTGCATAGAAAAGAAGACATTTACAACATAATGTATATTTTATACAATTTAATTCGACCATTTAATGATTTAAATATATTTTAAGGTGGCAGAAGTGGCCACGATTCTGTAGATGTTATAGACCAGCAGCTGAAACATACCTACATAGAGGGGTCTATTCACTAAAGAGAGAGTGGACAGGAGAGTTGTGTTTCAACGCCTTGACTTCATCCTCAGCTTGTCTGTGCCATCTTTGTCCGCAAAAACTCTTAACAGTGCTGTGTTTCTCCCCCAAACACCTTGTTAGCGCCATATTTTTCTCCAAACAGCTTGCCAGCTCACGTGGCTGAAGACTTCTTCCTTTGACTGTGCCTCGTTCCCTCCACGGCTCCATATGACAGTAACTTGCTGGCAGTTACATTGGTCTCCCAGTGCCCCTACCGGGCGCTTCTTGTTGTGGGTAGGGGAGGCTTTTTATGCTGCCCCCTCTAAAGTGCCGACCTAGCTCGCTTAGGCCAAGATACTTCCGGTGGGAATATAATTAGGCCTGTAATGATATATTTCACATTCTTTGTACTTAAACTCCAGTAAAGTCATTGATGCTGGAATTATATTGTAATACATTTTTAACTCTGGGCTGTCTGGACAAATGATACAAAATGTACTTTCTGAAGTGCATGTGCTAAGGAACTCCAACCATACATTTATTTAATCAATACATTTGTCTGTTACATAGGCATCTTACTGTCTGGGCTGAGCCACAACAGCAGGAGATAAAGAAATGAGAGACAGAGAAAGAAAAGTAGTAGGAATATTTTTGTCTTGAAATGTCTCTTGGAACGAAAGTCATTTTCAGATGACGACTATAGAGATTAACCAACTTTAAACTTCTTTATAACTCATAATGAACGACAAGCTGAAAATGGATGAGGTCAGACCAGTAACATAAAAAAAAAAACAGAATTATACACGAAGCTAAGACACAGTGTAAGGTCTATTGGAGAACACACCCCACAGTGAAATCTGGTATTGTGTGTTTGTTGTTATAGAATTGTACCGAGATCTCGAGTACACCAACAGTAGCAAAGGAGTGTGCCTCAGGGACAAAGGAAAGCAACCTATTATAAATGACTAGGATTTATAAAAATACAATAATAGCGCTAACTATGATGTAACCTGAGATCAGTTTTTGTAGCTTTGACAACAAGCCCCATTTGTATGTCCGTTGATTTGATCCCCTACTCACAGTCTTCTATTGTATCTTGAAAAGGCAATGTTAATACAATCTTCATAAGCATGAAGTTGATAAAAAAAATAACCCGTTCAAGAGTTCAGTTCCACATTTATAGTTATTTCATATTTCAGACTTTTAAGTTCATTGTGTTCATAAAAATGTTGAATTCTTCTTGATAAAACCCAGCCTGCAAGAATCTTTTTTCCTGAAACAGCAGACAACTGTCCGTAGAAGTACTCAATGAACTGCTGGCATTGTCTTTGCGTCTAATCCTAGATGATCCCTTTCTGTAGACATGGTTTTCGGAAGCATAACCAGCAAGTCAAAAGGATGAAAAACAAAAGTATGGAGAAGAACACCATGAGTCCAACATAACCACCGTGAGACAGTGGTGGAGATGGAGGCAACTCAGCTGGGATCATATTGGTCAGATTTAGCATATACCCCAGAGTCCACCCAGCATCGCTTCCACCGATCTATAGAAGGGGAGAAAAGTGGTAAGCAGGTTTTACTACACAATACAACGCTAAGTGATTCATTTTAGGAAATTCTAACTGATTTGTGTTTGGTATCTGAAACTTGGGGGTTAAGTAAAATTGGTTTACATTATTTTACTAGGCTGCCCATGTTGTTGATTTCTGTTTGTTTTACAGAAGTATAGAAGAAGAACTTTAAATGCTCACTAAAAACCCACCTGGTTAGAGAAGCATGACATCTGGGCGCCCCACACCCTCAACCCACATTCTAAAAGAAACCCATTTGTTCTCCCCACCGTCGAGTTCTCCAGACTACAGAGTTCTACTACTGAAATATCCCAATCCCAGGATTTAAGGATACAAAGAAATCTTAGAATTTTTTCAACAGGATAGATAAATCAGAATGATTAATGTGATCCCATTGTACAGCACTGTGGAATGTGATTGTACATATTTATATATGCATATATATAACAATAATTACCTTTCCCAAAAAGCTGATATCGTTCCAATTTTTTGCTGTAAAGCCATATCCATATTCAAGGAGAATTAAGATGTAGGCTCCGGAAAAGCAATATTCACTAAGATACTTCACCTTTATTTTTGGGAATTCTGCTTTTACCTTGAATGTAAAAAGGAAAATTGTACAAACATGAGCTGTCATTTAAAACACCAGCAAAAGTTTAACACATAACCCCATTCCATTATGCTTGAGATTGTGACCTAAACCCCCTTATTTATGGGGGTTTTATGTATAATATTTTGCTACCTTTTTTTGTTCTTTACAAATAATTACTTTTTCAGTTTAAACGTAGGTTTTAAGCTATTGAGAATGAACAGCTAGAATGGGAGGGCACGGTAAATGCTTGTCAATGTATGCTAAAAATGGGGAGGGGGGGCTGAGAAGACATTTTTGTTCTGGCAGATATACCTCAAATTAGGCCATGTTCGAAAAGAAGATCTTAATTATTAGGGTCCCTTTAATGCCCTCCATACAGCAGTAGTCAACAACAAAAATACAGCCATAGTGGGATGGTAGGCACAGGAATTTGAAGGGGGGCCCTTTTTTGCGTCAGCTGTTGTGGCCACCGCAGCAAGAGCCCCTATCGGTGTATATTAAATCTCAGCTTGCAGGCAATGACAGACAGAGAAAAAAAAAATGATGCTTGCAAAGCGTCTGCATCTTTTATCTCACAGACGGCGTGTGTTGTTTAATAACAAACGAACTGTGCTGTGCAACTTTGCAATTCACTTTATTTTTGCCATCTGTGATAATTACAGTTAGACGAGCTTTCTATGGAAAGATGCCAGTAGACTTCTTAAGATAGCATAATTCAAAACGGCCAACACAAATTTAGACCAACATGGGGTAATGGAAAAAAAAACTCTGGGTAAAAAATATAGATAATTGCTGACACTTGTTCACCCATTTATTAGATCCGTGTCTGTATAGGTAGGTGTCTGCACTTTTAAGAGGTATAGAAAACAGTAAAGATTTTCAAGACAAAGCAGATGGCACTTTTAGCAGGTTCTCAGAGATGTCCATATCAAGTTGTCCACCTAGAAATTATCTCATCTCACTAAGCTGCATATTCAATAAATCTCAGCTTAGGCTTCAAAAGCTCCTCGGACCAACATAATTTCCAAAAAAAAAAAAATACCACTCCACTACCACGAAGAACCATTGCCATGTGCTGCCAACATAACATGACCCATTAAAGAAATGGTACACATCTAGACAGACTGTACTCTTCCTATGACCCCGATGGTGAGCATTAGTCCATATAGCCGGTGGCATGCATGCTGCCCACTCCTGGTCTCAAATAATATTTGAATATTCTCACCTCATCCCAAGGTCTGGAACAGTGTTTTCGGACCCGTTCTTTAGCCTCATCAAGAGAGACCTGTTCCTTGTTGATCTTTAAAAAATCCATCACAAAAAAGAAAGCAGAGAATGCCTATGGTGAAAAGAGAGAAAAGAGATATCACAGATACATTGTATAAAATCAAAGATAAATATATTTTGCAAGTGGCTTTGATATTACTATGTTTATGGAATAAAAAAGTAACCTCTTGATAAAATATGTCTTCTGAATACAAAAATGAAAATGTTATTCTAAAAGCTACTTAGATCTTTTACGAATATAAACCAATATTTAGGACACGTAAAATATTTTTCAAAATAACATATAGACCAGTCTTCCTTTCTTATAAACCGTATTTGCTCGAATATAAGACTAGGTTTTTCCCCAGCGCTCTGAAAAATACCCCTGGAGTCTTGTCTGACTACAAGACTCCAGATCGCTCGCAGCACTGCAGGGGACCTGGATCCTCCTCTTTGGCAGCCGGTGGAGGTTTGCACGATGCGCGCAAACAACCTCCGTCCTGCTGGCATGACATGACCTTCTGGTGCTCCACCATAGAAGCCCTGGCGGAAGTCCTGGGCAGAAGCAGCGGAGGTTGCACAGACGTTCACTGTCTGCCAGGCAGGAGAATCCCCCCACAGAACTGCAGGGGACCTGGATCCTCCTCTCTGGCAGCCGATGGGAATCTGCGGGATGCTTGCAGCCAACCTCCGCTGCTACCAGGCAATTCCGCTGGGGCTTCTATGACAGAGCACCAGCGTGACATGACCTTCCGGTGCTCAGTCATAGAAGCCCCGGTGGAAGTGCCGGGTAACAGCAGAGGTTATCTCAATCGCAATTTTTGTTAAATATGAAAACAGTTTACATGTAAATTAATATTTACTAATAAAACTTTTTTTTCCTATAGGGTAGTCTTATATTCAGGCTTTTTTTCTAAATTATATTAAAATTTTGGGGGGTCATCTTATAGTCGACAAAATAGGGTTTATGTCATAGGGGTAAAAGTTCCACTGTAACCTATGGATTAAAACCTCCCTACAAAACACGTTTATGTTACTGTGCTTATGTATGTAACTGTGCTTTGGGGATCAGTGATTTAAATAAATCTCCAAGTGCCTAGGCACACAATACAAATACATACATGCTAAAAATATATGAAAAATAAGAAAATGTTTGCATTTGAATGCGATGATGAAATGGCACTTACCCCAAATTTCCCTTGTAGCATTGGCTGAAAAATACCATTAAATGAACACGTAGAATAAGTGCATTGTGTCATGTTGAAGATTGACTCAATGTTTCTCTTGCATAGGTCGTAATCTCCTGTCCCCTTTATCTCAAAGTTCATTGGTGCAGCAAGCGCTCTGCGTTCAGACACACAGGGACTGCTGTACAGGTCAGCTGTGCTCGTATTCCGTCTATATCCTGAGTTAAAGCATGGATCTAAAAGGGTGTCATTGTTTGCATTCTGTAAAAGAATAAGATTCATCAGATACACCAAATTTTTTTTTAAAAAAAGTCAAGGAAAGTGGATGTATAAACGCTTAACTTCAAAGAGATAGCTGCAGGAACGCAATTCATAATTTAGAATACTTTTATAATGAAATAAATTACTTTATGATGTTTTGTATTAGGTCTGGTTAGACATAGAATGATCTTGAAAACCTAGAGTACAGGTGGAGAAAAAGAGGAGACAGATTGTTGCCAGTGTGCCTTTGGACAAGAAAAATAGATTGGGCAGTCAAAATGTCTACATGAGGACACCAGTGTCTGTCGCAAGACTCGTTAAGTCATCTAAGGGGCTTTTTGTGCCCTGGTTAACATCTTCTTGCTGCCTCTCCCTTGACACATTCTCTTCACCAGGAGGTGGGTCATAGATACATCTTGATAGCAATGCTTTGTTTGATATGATAGTTTGCTGTGTGCTGGGATGATGGTCAGCAGAGGTTGCTTGCGGCCGACTTCTGTGACCCAAGAGGAATTTGGATATGTTCCACATCTTCTTGTCTCCAGTTGTATTCAGCGTACCCACCTCCATTTATTCGGCAATGCAAAGTCTGAATCTACTCAAAAAAAAACCCAGCTATCATTGGCTTACAAATTTAATTCAAATTATTTTTGGGCCACTGATTTCCCATATCTTTTTATAGAGTAACTTGAAAAAAGAAAAAAAAAAAGGAAAGAAAGGAAGATCAGATGAGCTTTGCTTCTTTTGAAACAACACTAAAATATACCAACTATTTGGAGCAACTTTGGAGTGTAGAATTTAAAGAGGAAAAAAGAAAAAAAAAACGTAATTGTTGCCATTGTTCTGCTGGCTGGAAGAATATGGCTGAGTTAGGTTGAATAAATGGGTTGTGTCTGAATGATTCGAGGATTCTGAAGTAGAATAACATTTGGCTTAAGATATAAAACCGTTTGAGATATTTTAATTAGCTTAAGGTCATGTAGGTGGGAAGCGTAGCCTCAGGAGTAAAATGAAACAAACATTTGATAACGTTACACTTGTCCGACATTCAGTCCTTAGATTCACCAGTTGGTGTTCATTGTAATTGAATTCATAACCATGGCAATAAAAGATGGCAATCTTGCTTATCTTTCAAATAATGTGAACAACACAGCTGGCAAATCTACCTAAACCAAGGTCTGCAACCAAGCACGCTTACTCCAAGCTCCCAAAATGACTGTTTAGCAGTTATTTTATAATTATTGTCCAAATACTCTCTCTTTCTATATCACTGATGCACTGAACACTATCAGACATGTTTCATTATTGATAACCAGTGAAAAAAGAATACTTACTTGTATGGTTTCCGCTAGATGCAGCCGAAGGGCTTGATCCTTCCCGTAACACAGGAAGCTGTGCGTGTAGACATCGTACGATTTACCGTACAGGCGGAAGTGCAAGGAATTTTCTTGAGATTCAATTTCTTCATTGGATACAAAAGTAATCTGTGTTGAGGCTCCTCCAAGATCCAGAGCACCTGACGTTTCAGCCTTTTTAAAATTTGGCAAAATGTTGAACCTGCTTGAATCCTTAAACAAAGTGAAAGCAAATAAAAAAACCTCTTAAGAGTCTTATAGGTCGTCAATCAGACATAAAAATCTTACTTTACATAGAACTTATGTGACATCATGAAGAACCATTAAACTTTTAAAATAACTCTGGGCTCTTATTTTCATGGGATTTTTATTTAGAGCAATTAATAACTAATTGACGATCTACACTTTCATGTCTGGACCCTGGAGATGACAAAGTTATCTTCTCCTGCAGAGAGATGGTCATTTTAACTCCAAGGGCCGGGGGGGATTAGAGATCTATTCACTAAACTATGAGTGCATGCAAGTTGAGAAAAAAAGTTACTAAAGACAACTCTACTTTATATAATTATTTTCACTTGCAAAGAATCACTCACAACTCGCAATGTGAGTTTGAAACAAGTTCCAGCTTTGCATCCCACTGCGTTTATTCTTACATTATTTATACACAATGGTGAGGGCTGATATCTTAATTTTGCAAATTACAGATGGGGACTGTGAGTCTTCATTTGAGATTTAAGATTTAAAGTTGCAAGCACTGGCAAACAACTTGTACGCTTGTGAATAGACACGTTGTTTTGCAGCAGGTGATTGACTTGAGTCTGGTCAACTGAGATAACCCTTAGCGTGACTGACCACCTGACCTTTTTAATGAACAGATGCAGAATACCTTCTATAGATCTAGATTAAAGAATTATGAATTATGATTATAAATTGGTCCATGGAGTGGACCTCTCTACAGAAATCATTCTGCTGTCGCCTCCTTTCCCTCAAGAACATTCTGCTGCCACATCCTCCTCCCAATCTTTTACTTCTACCTGTTGCCCCATATACCTATACCCCCCCCCCCCCCAACAAAGCCTTTTTTGTTTCCACCCCGTACCTCCCCCAGTCTTTTACTCCGTGTACCACCTTTTACAAGACAGGTCTTGTCACTAGACACATTAGCCAATGTATACGAGTATAACGAATATTATTTAAAATGAGAAAGGATGTAAAGGTGTTGCCGATATGTATCACATAGGTACTAACTTGTATAAAGTTGTTTAACAGATAGTTAATAGTAATCCACCCATATGCTCCTTCTTCTTGCCCTGTGATTATTCTGGCACCCTGAAAATCAAAGGGAGAGGAACGCAGAGTGTTCTCCACCGATGACAGGACCTCATCAGCCAATGAGTGGTTAGCTAGCCTGCAAGAGAATTAAAAGGTACAGTCTAGTCCCCAAAACCGTACTGTAATCTAATACATTTCTTCCATTACTGAAGTTATAAAAATTAAACACTTAACCCACCCTTAGCTGCCTGTACGGAACCAGGAAATTAAAGCGGAAAGGATCTCTGCACATGCTCACTAGCGCTCCTACTGGAGTAAGTGGGAATAGCATCAGTGGGAGGCCAGGTCCCATTCACTAGAATAGGTTTGCCGCTGTGCATGTGTACCAACAAAGGTTTGCCGCTGTGCATGTGTACCAACAAATGCTTCCTGCGTTCAGTAGAGGCAGTTGGGGGGGGGGACATTAAATGAGACAGAAGCCTAATTATTTAACTCCAAATAACAAAAGAATGCCCGTGGACTGATTTGAAGTAAACTGCACTGGGGTAGTTAGCTAACATGAACATAGGTCTGGATTGCTTCTTTAAGCAGAAAAAGAAAACTGTTATTCTCACTAAAGCTACTTTAGGAATCAAAAATGTAATAACTGTGAGAGAAATTTACAAAAGTATATATTTTTATTTCTAATGGCCACTTTACACTTTAAACATACTCCCATACTCTGGAGGGTAAGCAGGACTTTCCTAATTATATATGTCTGCTTCAATATAGTTTTTCATTGGAGGATGGTCATCAAAGGAATCTTGTAGGCTGGTTTATAATCATGTGACTTACATATTATCGATGACTAGACCTCCATCTGAGTCTGAGAATGACATTAGGCCATTGGCAGACTATGACCATTGATATTGTTTCATTAGGTTAACATTTGAAAACTTTACTGTCTCTTTATACTGATCCTGGGGGGGGATCCTGCTCTAGGACCTCCAGAAACATTTTTGTTCTGCTTTCTCTCATTCCAGTTGGCGAGCATTGTACTAATAATAGATGTGCTGGGATTTCCTTATTTTATCTTAGCCTGTGTGGCCATCTTCACCACCACAAAAGAAACACAAGAAGGAACTCTAACAAAAAAGGAAGAAGATTTTTTTTTTTTAGCCATTTCAAACGCAGGATTTCCTCTAAATTCAGACAAAAACACAACATTTTTCCATGATTCATTCTCGTACCTGAGCAATCTCATCCCAGCTGTTGCCCCTAAATAAACTGGTGTTTCCTTGTGCTGACTCTGTGGAATCACCTCCTTGGCTTTGTTAATGCACGTCTGAAGAGAAAGCCCGGCCTTGACGGGCTCTTTGAAATAACTAGATACACCATTCCCTTATAAGGAGAAAAGCAAAACTGGATTATGAGATCGTTTGCTACAAAGAAAAACAGCCACTATAACGAAAGCCAACTCAGGTGCAGCCCTAGAGCAACGCGGAGCTTATTGAACAGACCACCAGGACTTCCATTATATGAAAAGAACAAAAGCAAAAGAGACATCTACTCCCTAAATGTAAACATTCATATATAAAAGTCTATTGGTAAAAATTGCAAACCAGCTTATTTTATAAAAAAAAATTGGTTGGTGCATTACTGGGTCAGAATGGCTCATCTAACACGATCTTGCCCATTTAACACTTGAGTCAAATGCCTGCCGCATACACTCACAGAGCACTTTATTAGCCAGGTCATGAGGCTCCAATTCACTATATAACCACCTGCCGGCCTTACCCAAAGGGCCACCTCCCAGTGCTCAGCTTCATGGTGTCATAAGGAGGTCACATGGGAGCACGGACCTTCATTGATTTTACAGTTTCCTGGTCAGATGATCTCCCCAACTGGTCCATAATTACCACTGCCTGCAAAATACAGGCAGCAGGGCAGCTTCCTGGGACAGCGAGGGGGTCCCAGCATTTCAAAAGCATCTGGATTGCTGGTATGAAAGGACACTGAAATTGGAGGATGCGCTGAAACTGGGACACAAAATGCTAGGACCACCTTACTTAAGGTCCTCAAAGATGACCAGAGCCATCTACCTACCTCTCTACACAGGCCATATTAACCAAGCTATGTCTGGATCACCAGTGATTGTTTGTATAAAACGTCGGTTCCTGATCAGTGCCAGATGCAGGAGCTTTGTTCACTCATCTGGCAGTCCAAGACTCCCATTGCTCTTCAGTCTGACAGCTAATGGGCTACGCTCCTCACACCTCTGATTAATTGTTGGCCCTTATCCATGAAGCTGACATTTGGGGATTAAATGAAACAAACAGTGCAGAGAATGACATTCACAGATCTGATGAACTTTCCTTTAAGTTCAAACTAAACTCCAAGTTCAGAGAACATTAGTCAGGCAGTAATAGATTTCCAATGGAGTTTTGTATATTAGTCATAATATGAACGCTGGGTTCCAATAGCAGGTTGACTTTATTCAGGCAATGCAAGGGTGGATATGCAGGCTGGCTAAAAAAGTCCCCCTTTATTTTAGAAAATCAGCTCTTATAATAATGCTTTGAGTTTCCTCGGCAGCACCACTTATTTTCTCCTGCCCTTAAAACAAGGGCAATTGTGTGTAATGATGACATTTATATAAACCCCACTGCCAAAAAATTAAGTAACAACACAAGAAGAGGATATAGATAATGTGATAGATGTCAGCAAATGTAGCAAACACTGGATGAAAATCCAATTAAAGGAACACTGTCTATTTTATTGTTATCATGGAAAGAGAATACCCATATGATGGAGAACTAACCTTCAACTTTGCACGCTTCCACTTGTTTAACAATGCCGGTATCGTTTTCTTTCTCTGCAGGCCAGTTGTATATATACAGGCTGGTATGAGAGGAGCCAGCATCTAACACAATGCCATACTGAAATGTAAACACACAAAACATATATTCAAGGAAAGAGTTTTCGAGAATCACCATTAATTACCAGCATTATCATGTATTGTCTCCATTTCCAAAGGAGCAAAATAATACTAGTAAAATTTTAAGTAATTTAGTAAAATCCTTGATTTGTAAATTTATCCACAGCAGGTATTTGAATGTAAACCATCTAAAAAATAACTTAATGCTGATGCATAAAATCAGACAACTAAATGATCCGGTCTACAGTTATGCACCACATAGCCACAGGTGGTAAGAAAGACAACTTCAAAAGGGATGTCCTGGGGTGAAAAAAACATATCAAAGACTCACAGCCAAGGTTCGGAATCGGAGTTTCTAGAAAACTGGAAAAGCAGTTCCGAGGTCATGACTTCCAAGCTTGTGTCTCATAATAAATGCCGTGCTCCTGATAATACACGTGTACCTTACTGTGACGATGTGGATCATCTACTTCGCTCGTTACAGCAAGACATGGGCCTACTGAGGCTGGGGACTATTTGCTAATTTGTGAGCTTAACGCATCGTTTGAGCCCACCATGACATCAAAGGTTCCCATGTCATGGTGATCTGGAGGTTGCTATGGTCTTTCTATAACATTGCATTTTGTTCATTCTACTGGACCATTTCTCTATAATTATGTAAATATTTTATCAGGCTACCATGAATGGCACATGGTGGTCCATGAGCACTAGCAAATGTAATATTTATTGTCAGGTAGATGCTTAATCCAATGATATTGGATATTGGCATGAACACCAACTTTATAACAAAGTCTATCCCTTTTACATGCATTCTATGTTTATAATGATACTTTTCAACCTTAACATAGCTCTCGGTTGTGGTGGGCCACTTGACACATATATTTACAATTTCCCCCCCAAAAAAGTGTGGATTATTTAAAGAAAATATTCCACATCTACAACATGGAAATAAACCAGATCCTAGAGCTTTCCATAGCAACCCCATTTCTGACCCCTCTTACAGTATGTAAATTCTAATAGCAGAATGGTGCATATTATGTTACACATTCCTCAACTTGTTAGACTTGGAAACCATCCCAGACTTCCAGCAAATGGTAGGTTATAGTCTCAAGTTGACACTAATGATGTTCCCTCTCATGTGTAATAGCTCCATGATAAAGAAAAGCCGACAAGGGAAGATAACCAATGTTATTGACTGGGTTCTTCCTTATTAATTATGTTCTTGAACTGCACAGGAAGAAAGCTCTGTGTAATTTATTGGTATTTCCACTGACATGTGTTCTGGGTATGTTAACACTTTATGTTCTTCAGGGGGAAAGTAATCAGCTTAAACTGGCTATACGAGTCAAGCTACAATACTCCAAAATTACACACATACTCAATTTTTACTCCAATATCAAGTTAATTTAAGTGGTGCATTAAAGAAATATATATATTTACAAATGGCAACATAATAAAAAAAAAACAAACTGAAAATGAAGAACAAAAATCAAGAACGTTAACCCACTTTCAACAGTTTATCTTACCTTAATATTCTTTGGGAGAGGTTTATTCTGCACAACAGCAGTTATAACTAAAGCAATAACCACCAAGGCTAACGGAACTCCTAGGATGAAAAAGACCTTCTTGTGCCATGTCTTCTTCTGTTTTGCAACTGCAACAGAAAAGAGTGGGAACAATTTTAGAGAGATGAACCATCATAAAAACCTACATTAAAATACCTTTCCAACAAACTTTAGGAAATAATAAAATAAAATGTTTGCTTAGGGTTCTTGCATAGTTCAAGGTCAAGCCTTCAAGAGAATACCATTTCCAATAATATTATCAGTCATCTGTATTGGGATTTTATATGTTATGAGCCAATATTCATTCTTACCGAGAAACTAAATTTACTCTGCGTAACCGATGCCATAAAGGGAGCTTTAATAGTATAAAAATATAGTATTAGACTCTCTACAGCTTTCATCAGATGCATTGTTTCTCCATGCAATCCATTCATTCCTATTTTCGTCTTATCTATTCCCATATTTCTGGCACATTGCATAATATTCCTTTCTTAAAGGGGCAACACTTTTTCTATTGGGATCAGTGAAGAAATCTAAGATTATTTCACTCACGGTCCCTCGTTCACTTACTGTCTGACGGCGTCCTGCCTGGAATGGACTAACCTACCGAGTCAGGAGTGGTGCCTAAATGTTCTGAAGGCAAGTGGCTCCTTGGTGCTGGGAGAGCCGTAGATGTAATTTACAGAGCATGCTCAGACAGTGACCAAGTTTATTTCTAGTACGCATAAAAATATCCCCAGGAACACTTTGGAGTCAATCATTTTAACTATTTACTTTGTCACACGTAACCCATAACCAAGCGCTGCTAGTCAAGCTCCAACAAGCTCATATAGGTGTGATGGTTTAGTGTCTGCATACTTTTGATCATACATGTAACTTAACATGCGGAGGAGCATTACCAGTCTTTGGGGAGTTAAAACTGAACATACAGACAAGACTATCTAATCGACATTAATGAGAATTCTTTTTCAGGCAAACTTGACGGGTGTTTCTGCAGAAACACAAACAACTCAATGAATACACTTTTTGGGGTTTGTTCACTAATGGGCGAGTTGGCAGGAGAATTGTGTTTTACTTTGACTTCACTATACATTATGGAGGCCATTCCCTAAAAAGCTTGGCTGGTCCTGTATAATGCATAGCTGAATCGATGAGATTTCTCAGAAGTCTCCTCACTGATTGAATTAAAACATTATACGGGGCCTGCACAGTCCTTCACTCTAGACAAACCTGCCAGTATTGGCCCTTTATAATGAACTATGAAGAGAAGAAGTTAAACCCAGATCTCTTCCTTTATCGAATAAATGTCACTGTAAGCTTTGGCTGTAACAATAATTAGGCTAACAGAGTTTAGCAGTTTAATTGCCATCTGTAGGAAACATTTCAGCCGAGATGGTAATTGTCAAGACCCCACGATCAGCACACACAGCGTGTAATGTACAGTTGCACGGTTAATAAGGAAGGATATGAAAGAAAGATCTTATCCAGTAAGTGTCCAAAATGCAGATGAGGTTTTTTATGTAAGGAAGCAATATGTTGTTTTCCGGTGGAATGATGTCAGAGATTTAAAGAAGGAATTCCCTGAGCTTAGCCTTGTACATACTAACAATCTGCACTATTCACTTCCTTACACAAAGCACATTCTTTCCATCTGGAAGCATTCCCACTCCTAGTAACAGTGCAATAAAAAAGAAACACAAGAGATAGAGTTGGTTTCCACAGCTGAAGGTCTTTTCCTTATTCCAGCTCTATTTACTTGAGGACAAGACACTTTGGCATCGCCAGTCATTAAGAGTAAGTTCTGTAAATTATGTAATAACTGAGAGCTCTTCTTCATGAGATATCAACTATTGCCTAACTGGCATAGCCTCGGGAGCTCACATGCATTGAACTGGGATATGACATCATAACTTTTCTCTCATCATGGTAGCCGCAGCCGCAAAGGTGCAATTGATGATGTTAGACCATGTATGAGAAAACACATAAACCATTAATATATGAACAAATTCCCATTTAATCCGCTTTTATACATTTCTTTCCAATGTTCTTTGTTAACGAATATAAAAATAGCATTTTATTTCTTTCTTTCTTTTTACTTTGTTTTTGAAGAATACATATTAAAAGTACTCACAGGGTGTTTTAATATGAATTCTGCTTTAGGGAGTCAGGGACTGACAAACCATTCCTTTTAACAAGTGTTAAACCTTTAAGTCACAAAACAGATGTGTAAACAGAGACCTGGATACATTTTCGTTTAAATATCTGGCTTTGTAACAGGTTTGGATAATCCTTTTTTCCCCTTTTTTTTGTTTTAAAAATGACAGTCTCCATATAAACAGACGATGGTTTTGATATTTTTCATAGCTCAAAGAAAAAAAACCACTAGCAAAAAACCTTCCTACTCCAGATATGTTTTGACAGAAAGGAGAGAAAGAAGAGACGTAAGGTGTCCTGCGTTCGTAAAACAATCCAGATGCCTGCACACCTTATAGGGAAATGCGACAACCTGTTATTATAAATCCCAAAAACGCGAGGTTTTCCCACAAATGACGGCCCGCACCATATATTTCACATAACCGTAGAAACTGACTCTTTCATAAATTGGAAGTTGCTCGCTCTTACAGTAATACTTTAAAATATGCAGTAAACCACTATTAGGATAAAACTGAGGTGCCCTGGGGAGGTACGATTTCCCAGAAACACTTTGATGCATATGTCAAAATATAGAATACCATTCTGAAAAGTGAAATTGATTTGGTGATGTCATTTGTCTGAGTAGAGTATAGTTTGGCTCCCATCCCAATAATACTATAAATGAGTAGTTTTAAGATTAAATGTAACAAGACTCGTCTTTCAAACACTGCTGTACATTTTAGTTGATTACATGTTTTATTGAAAATATATGAGGGGCCATATTTTTAATGCACTCTGGAGGATTCCAGTGCATTTTGCAGCATTGAAGCGTAACTTCAGCTCGCATGGCTGCAAGTTTAACAACCATGCATAGTTACATAGTACATAAGGTTGAAAAAAGACCTAAGTCCATCAAGTTCAACCCTTCTACCTAACCTTCCTACTCTTGATCCAAAAGAAGGCAAAAAAAAACAAACAAACCCTAATTTAACTTCGAATTCTGCCATCAGGAGAAAAAAATTCCTTCTTGACTCCAAAAGGCAATCGGATTTCTAAAACATTAAATTCTATTTATAGCCATGTGATATATGACAGCAAATATTACAGAGATCATTAGTAGCAGGTGTCATTAATGACGCATTAAGACACTATGAACCCAAAATCTCTGTCTAGTTTGTTCTGGAACCCTCTATAAGGAGGGAAGAGGAGAAAAGATAGAACTTCAGGACAGGAAGTTGATTAAATAACTGGCCCTGCCACAGGCTGCCACTGATTTCTGAGGTGAACTTTTAAACAAAATATCTCCAAACTTCTAAACAAAAAGCACAATCTTTATCAGTTCAGTTTTTGCTAAGTGGCAGCGGTCACGACAATTCGCCTTTAAAATAAAGCGTTGGAGAGGTTGGTGGAAGGCTTCGGCCTGTTCCAGTGCCAGGTATAAGTGCTTTTTTTTGCCACACTTAAACGTCAGTTTTAGTCAGTCTGCATTATTGACCTATGTTCTTAATAATTAAAGGGACAGCTTGATGTCCCAGCCTGCCTTTCCAACATACTTTGTAAGTACTTTATTATTTTAACAGGTTGAATAATGCGTATTAAAGCACTCGACTTTAAGAGAAGCTGCAGCCTCCTCCAAGGTCACTTTCTGCACATGCAAAACAAGGGGTCCGGCGGAGAGTACACCGCGTGGACACAAGCATTGGAAGATGCCTTCAACTGAACAAATTTCCAGCAAACCAAGAAGTTGGGGTGCAAGAAACGGGGTAAATGCAGAATCCATCCATGCATTAAAGTGCATACGATTGTCCTTTAATAATTATAATGTGTCAACAATAAATAACAATTTAAGCGAAACCAAAAGTAAAGGGCTGGCCCAAGAAAGAAAAAAATAAAATATTTTCCTCTACAGAAATGTGAACAAGAGCATAAAAACCTTAACATTCGGCACTAACAGCAGCCTGTGTGTAACAGGTACATTATTTCACAAATTCCGCAGTATTGGAAATACAGGACACTCAGTCCTGTGTCATAGAGAAATAATAATAATAATAATAATAATAATAATATGCACCTATGTAAAGTGTCGGTGACATACAAATAAAAGATAAAATAATAATACATGTACTCGAATGATAGCCAGGATCTCAGAACGTCCTTCACTCGTCTCTAGATGCCTGCGGCAAAAGTCCAACCTTTCGCACTTGGGCTGTGAGGGTCATGAAAGCCCCGAGCACATGTGTCAGCTTGAGAAGAAATGTCAGTTCCCCTGTTTTCTGGGTCAGGTATGAAACATAAATGATATTTCAGACGTGAAAATCATTTTGAGAGTTACTTTAAAACCTGTGCTAGATTCGGCTAAAAATTACGTAACAGAAGGAATTTTGTTTGCCACCGTAAGATGGTCTGCGTTACCTCAATAGAAAGAAATTAAGATCCATTACGGACATCCTGTATTTAGTTGAACAGTATTCATAAAACTGTCATAACCTTGCATATCTTTCACAGCATTCATTTATATGTAGAACTGCATTGATGACCCCAGGCGTCCTGGTTATAGTATGCCTCCGGCACCCCACCTGCATTAGCACACAAGAGAACCCTACCAGCTCTGTGCTCTAAGCAGCTGTCTAGGTTGCCTACATGGTAGCACCAGCTTGGTTTAGAACTATACTAGAACACATCACCTTAGTCTGCCCATCTTTACTGCTCAGAGAGACAACTTTGGCCGACTTCACCATTCTGAATGTGGTTATTCAGTGGCAGTACAGCTTACGTACACAGGTTGCGGTGTGTGGTAGGGGGTTGGTTGGACGGCCATGGTTATCTAAGCAGGGTCAAATCTATGTACATATCAGTATATTACTAGAAATTGCAACTTAAACAGAGAAGGTATATTATGGGTTTATCTATGTTTAGTTTAAACCTAAAAGCTGTTAGTATCAATTACACGCATAATTGTTTTGCACAGAGGCTATTTAAATAGTAAAAGACTCGAGGAGCTTCAGGGAAAATAGCTTGTATTGTAATGAGGGGAAACTTCAGTTCTGTCCTAATGCTGGCAGGGGACACATTATTTTATTGAAGCCTGCATGACATTTGTGTTCAGGGGGTAGATGTTCTGCTGTTAGCTGCGTACAATAGTGACACTTCTGTTTCACTAATCTCAGGGGTGATCTGCCCTAGGGGGCACAGCAGAAATTGCCCCAGGGTTAGTCTGAGTTTAATAGAGTGGGACAATAGTCTTTTCAAAAAGAGTCATGTCAAATATGTTTTGACATGCTAGGCCTCCGACTGAAGCCCCCCTTGAACTCTGTATAACGTTTCTATGTCAGCCAATTGCATATCTCTGAACAGTCATGTTTATTTGTGGGACAGTCTCAATTTTTGGGCACTGCCTCAAGGGAATGATGGGCTGCTGGCGAGATCCTCTTATCTGCCTGACTGACCCAATGGGCTGTTGCACCGACACCTATGCATTTCACTTTAAGGTGCTGTTCCACCAAGACAAAACAATAACTGTCATCTCTATGATTTTAAAGTGACACTCCAGCCAATACATGCAGGCTAATGCATATGACAGCTGAGAGGTCCCATTAAATGAACATGGGGTCCTCTCCTCCTTACAAATTTATGTGTCCTTACAAATGTCAAGTAAGTTGAAATGCTCCATGGATAGCAATGGTTAGGGGTCAAATTAAAAATCTTTAGCCATAACTGGTCTTTTATAATTTGCCAAGGAACAAGAACTATATCCTACCCCCAACATTTCAGGAGTCCAAACAAGGACACCTTTGCTGTTGGGTCCAGAGGCAGGGAGGGGTGGAGATGGTGGTGGGGAGGGCCAGGTCTGTAGGTTAGAGGGGAAAGATGGCGGAAGAGCTAGGGCTGCCCACCTTCCTTACCCAAAAAGCCACCTTGAGGCATTCAGCGTCAGACCATCACATGGTGACCACATGGGAGCTTAAGAAGTGCAGACCTCCTGTTTATTTTACAGCTCTGTAGACGTAGATGAGATAATCCCCTAACATGAAACATGAAAGCACAGTAAAGTAGTTAGTGAGAACTGTGATTTTCTTATTTTGATGAAGAGAAGAAAAAGCACATGCAGGCAAAGGCATCTCCTGCAGGTAACGGATCTGGCGGGGAAAAGGTGCAGAGAAACATCCCTAAGGAATCCCTCCATGTATTGGGAGAAAAAGAACTTAACAAATACAAGGTAACACTCAGCCGTCATATAAACTTCCTAAAGTGCATACGAGGGCTGGAGTATACGTCCAACATACAGTGTTTCCTTGAATTTGCTACAAACATCTTGAACTTATGAATGAAGCCAAAAAATATTTAATTTATGTGCAGACATAACAAAAAGCAGTAAGTATTTTCCTCAATGAGTCAGTAAAGCACCTGTACACAATTTACAGACTTAACGGATGACGCCTTTATACGAAATTCTGGGGCTCACATAAAACATTCTGAATGAATGAAACCACCGTGTCTAGAGGCTCGCCTATACCCAGAATGTGTTCGTCACTCCATAAAAGACAATACCCAATCAGTTCCTTCTAGATACACTAATTACCTCTATTCAGCCGGGACAGATTTATATGTAATCAGCTAACTTATTTACATGTTCACTTATCGCGTGTAATCAGATTTTTATATATTTTCATTTCTCGTTGATTTGTGACACCGCGCTGCATGATACGTAACTGATTTGATTGGCAGCTGTCGCCTTTAAGTGTCTGGCACTTGCGTAAACGCTCAGTTAAGATAATAAATGCCATTACGTTACCAGGCAAATCATACGCCGGAGAGACTGATTTAAGAAGCGAAAGCTACAGAGTCTTAAAAGAAACTTTTGAGTATAATGGAAAATGGATTGTTCCTGTAGGGTTGTGTAAGCCAATTTAAGAAAGATTAATAAAAAAATATTGCAAACTAGTGTTTTTTTATGACTTATGTAAAAAATGAACTTTGTGTAGGCGATGGTAAGCAGGGGTAACTAGACACGTGTTGTGACGGACACTTTGGTAAATTCCCCAACAACTGCAACAAGCCCCGCCAAGCACACTTGTGTCTGCGTGTGTGTATGGGCATATACTTGACTATGGTAAATAAATCGGTTTGCAGTCTTTACCCGTACTGCAATCTGTTAAACTGATGATCACATGCAAATCTCTTTACACCAAGCCTTCATTCTTTGGCATTTATAAATCAGCTAGGAGGAGAGCATCTAGAAATCCCAACGAGTACAGTGAAGACATTTGGCAATGAAAACCATTGCACCACGTACTTAAAATTCCTGAAAACCACAGGCGGCAAGCAGACATCACAGTGATACAAAATCCACAGACAATGAATTAAATGCGGCCAGTAACCCCAAAATATCCCTATAAGGTCATTCCAAAAAAGGCCATGTAATATATCTGCAATTTCATTCAATTTAGAAAACGTATCATGGTAAATAAATGTGTGGCTAAAATAATATGTCGTTTACTCAAAGATGAGCCTGTATTAATAAACTTTTGTTCTCTCACCTCCCCTGTGCCAGCACTACAGCCAGCTGTCACAATTCTTCCAACAAATCCAAGTCTATTGGCAACTATGGTTGAGTTTATTAACAATGTAACCAGACAACTGGGAGCTAATTATTTAGGGCAAATGACCTGAATGACATCTCCAATATGAGTTTTGAAGCTGGGCATTAAACACCCCTGCATTAAAGTAAACACGTGCAAAATGAACCAGCTGCCTCTCAGTGTGATGGGGCGATAGTAGTGATGACCTTCAAAAAGCCTGTAGTTTAATGCAGGGTTTAGAGAATACTTAGTTTTCCCACAAATGTCTTAAACATAGCATTACCAACTAAATTTAGTTAATAAAGATGACTTACATTACCCTGCTGTGCTCAGATGGACAATGTACTCAATTACTTTGTCTTACTAATAACCACTAAATATCCCACTTGAACACAAAGGAAACCTAAACGTAGGGTGACCAGATGTCCCCAATGTTAGAAGAAAGTCACCTAATTGAGACTTTTGTCCCTGGCTATTATCTCCCATCCAGAAATATCTTAAGCCTGACGGAAATTTACATTTAAAAGTAACCTGGTATTTTGCTTCAAATTGTTTCAATTCCATTAACATGGATCTACCATAATGACTATCATAAGAAATTACGAGAAATCTTCACCAACCATTGTAGATTGTATTATTATGTTAATATAAAAATGTGAGAAAAATTACTTAAACCAGTGTTCCAATATTCATACATAATTGCATAAAAATCCTCCCCAGATTTTACTCAGATATCTGACCTTATTGTAAAGGTTTGCACTACTCTTTATAAAAGATACATTTCAAGTGTATTTGAATTTGCCCATTTTTTGTTTTTCATACATATACTATTAGCAATAACCTCATCTGGTTATAATAAAGAACCTGGAAGTATAATATTAAAGCATGTTACAAATGCCTAAAAGCAGCCAAGTAGGAAAAGGAAGACAGAGGTATACTGGAAAGACTATGGTCTAAAAATAAGCAAATAAAAGAACACGTTTATTATGAGAAATATCTGGAAAATTTCACAAAAAATGCCGAACCATGAAAGGAGCCGTATAGATGGTGCCTCTTATTATATCGCTGGCTTATTGCTAGGCAAAAAAAGAAAAAAAAAGGGACATATGTGGACAGTGTGCCCCTCAACACAATATCTAGGAGGGCCTCAGAATTCTGGCTCCCATATGATGTCATATTTCATGCATCATTATCTATGTCAAACCTACAGAGGTATACAACGCCTGTCATCAAGGGCCACAAACAGGATGGGAATTCTGTGTATTCCAACCTGAAAACGAGCAGTTTAATGAATATTTAATCTACATGCTGTTCTCAAGCTTGAGCCCCTGAGGACCGGAATTGTACACCGCTAACATAGAACAGCGAGACAAGGCTTCGCTTCTTCGAGTTAGACAAGTAGGAACAGGCTCTGTGATCACTTCTGACACACATAGGTATACACATAAGGAGGGATAAGCCCCTGACAATGGAATTGTGCGAGCACACATTGCTGTTTCTTTGTAGTTATTCCAGAATCCAGTGATAAGGGGAAAAACAACAAAGTTAACGGCACAGTTTTCCAGCGCAGATTTTCTGTCCTCAAACTCTTATAAAAAAAAAAAACAAAAACGGTCGAAAGAAATGCAGAGGTTTCCACTGAGATCACAGTGATTCATAGCCATTTAGCCCAAGAAAGATAATGCATCAGCTTTAGCACATTGTTCTACAACCCCAAAGAATGTACTACAGACGAGACCGTTCAACAAAAAGAACCGCAGTAGCATTGAAATCTTGTATTGATCTGAAACTTCAGCTGACAAAGCCCACAAAATGAATGGGACATGCGGCACCTGCAGAAAACATTGTTAGACATCCTCTAGCAGGGATTGTATTAGTCATAATGTAGCATTACTCATGTGGTTACGCTGTTGTGAGATTGTTTTCACATACTTGGTTACTGTGCTGTCGAACACAGTCTGGCAAGCCTAGTACTGCAATCACCCCATAGTAAAAGTTAGAAGCTCTGACTATCATAAGGAGATCCAGTTTAAAGAAGATTTGGCAACAGTTCTAAATATGCATGTCTTAGGCATATGGCTACGGACAAGACCAAGGACTAACTAAAGGACAAATGTGTGGTCTAAATGGGCCATGACATCAAATTCTGTGATTCTAGGTTCCTATGAGGTTAAGTCAGCATGCGTCCTTTCTATGTCTATGCTAGGCGAGTTGCATTTTGCTTGGCAAGCATGCTGAGGTCTTGCTTGGGCCGGGTTTGGCTCAAATTCCATTATGGCGGACTCTCCATCTCTTAAGATACAGGGAAGAAAAATAAAGGTTTGTTGTTTTAAAGAGCAGGAAAGTGTGGGAAACAGGGCTGGTAGGAGGAGGAGAGAAAATTTGAGTCAAAGAGAAGGCAGCAATAGGTCGGGAACAGTGAAGGAAAGCGAGAAGGGCAGTCATATACACATGCCTGGGAGCTTCCAGGCTCAGGTCCCCAGTGCCCTCATCTCCTCAGGTAGGCAGATGACATCAATGGGTGGGGTCAGTGACATCTGTGGGAGGGGCTAACACCATCCATGGGCAGGGCAAACTCCATCAGTTGGCGGGGCCAGTGACACTGCGGGTGGGATTTGCCCCGACCATTTTATATTTGAATGGGAGTGGGAGGAAGAAATGGTCACGGGTGGGAAGTGGAGCTTGGCTAGGCACCGCTCCCTCCACACAGAGATTTCGGCCCGCGACTCGGAAAAAAACTTTGCTTTACCTGCATGATTATTCCTCGCCATTATGTTCTCTCTCCCAAGTTATGAAGATGCTGATTGTTTTTGAGAGGCTCGGGCAGCCTTTGCAAGGATGAAGAGGAGAAGGAAGAGAACTTCCGGACAGGGAATCAGGTTCCAGGGAGTTAAATGTTTACACTAAATATCTTCACAATAGTTACGCCGACTGCCAGTCTATAGGCACAAGCTACGGTTTTACTTAATTAGCTATTATGCTGAACGCTATAACGGCAACGGTTCCACTTCAAAAGATACTAACAAAAGTACAGGCTGGAGGAAAAATAGTCTTCTACATTTTGAATTAGATCACTTTTCTAAAGAGCCTACTCCTTTATACATTAAAGATGTTGCATGCCCTGCATTTATAGATGCTGATAAGAGTAAAAAAAAGCCTTTTCTTTATGGGAAACGCAGCCATGCAACGCCAACACAAATCCCCCGGCTTAATTTACTTAAACCCTCTGTAATTTACACACAATTATATATCTTCACGCATCAGAGAGGAGATGCTACTGATGTCTACAGGTATAGAAAGAATAAACCAAGCTTTCATGTCTTAAAAAAAACATGAGAAGGTAATACAAAAGTACATTAACCAATTAGCTACCAGAATGCATTGTTCTAGGCTCATGATAAATATCAATGGGCACACAATACACAATGGGACAATGTGTTCTTCTAAAGCAGGACACGCTGATGTTGGAACATCTCTAATGCTACTTTACCATCCATGACATTGCTGTAGTACAAAAGCAGCAGGGAAAACCAAAATATATATCCCTTATACCAGGGGGGTCTAACGCCAGGCCTTGGGGACCACAAACAGACCAGGATTTCTGCAAATCCCTTCTTTGAATACAAGTGACTCAATCAGTTTGCATTTATATCTAGATAATCTGGCCCTCGATGCCTGGAAAGCAGATAAAGTGAAAACAAAGTGAAAGCCCTTAACATTCCATGTTTTCTAACGAGCGGTACGTGCCAAGTATCGTCACTGTGGTTCTCAGTCCCAGCATGCTACGGTTGGTGGAGGCAGGTGTGCTGATGATTTTTTAAAGTCAAGTTTGCATCACATTTTAACCCAATACACAGCCATACACTGCCCATTCTGCACGTAAACAGTTAACTCTCATATGGATATGCATACACACTCAGACGCCCTGGAGTGATGCCTGGCTGAACAAGGCATATAGGCAAATATAAGTAAATAGTAAAAATTATACATATGAAATAAGATGGGTATATTAGACTCACTATAACAACCCTCTAATAAGGATGAATACACAAGTTTACCATGAATGCATTTTGAAGCATACCTCCCAAGTGTCCCAGCTTTCGGGTGACAGTCTTTTGCAGGCAGTAGAGAGCATGGACCAGTTGGAGAAGTCATCCCTAGGAGCTGCTTAATCAGCGGAGGTCTGTCTTGTTGCACAGCAGACCTTAAATGCATCCCCCACTTGGCCAACTCAGGCGCTGTGAACCAAAGTGCCGCAAGGTGGCTCTCGGGGTATGGTGGGCAGGTGGTCCACCCCGACCGCACCCCAAGGGTCTCACATTTATACGCCTGAAATGTTGGGGGGGTATGCCATTAGACTCTCTGCTTGTGGCGTTGCTGATTAAGTCGGTCAGGGTGGGGTAAGGACAAAGGAAATAACTTGAGGACAGGAAGCTCATTAGGTATGATAAACCGGCCACAGATCTCAGCTCCCTCTAATTACTAAACAAAAAGAACAAGAGAAGGATACTTCTCTTAAAAAGCTGTGAGGAAAACAGTTCCCCTTTAAATGTACTTTTCTTAGGTAAAATGAGTCACGGAGCACTGCATGCAATGTGGTTGTGCGATAACTAAAATAAGCATTTTTGTTCCCCGTGCTGCTCTGTTTACTTCACTCAACACAAGCGGCAGAAAACAGCCATAATACTTAAGTCTAATTAAATATGCCGGTGACTAATACGAATTTAACACCTCGTACTCGTTATAAATGCAGCGAGCATTTGCTGCTTATCCGGCTTCAGTTTACAAAGCAGATTTGTAATTGGTTGGTACGGAACAATGTTTGTGACATCTAGAACTCTGTATGGGTTTTAGAATTGACCAGTCGAGAAAACAAATACAAAAATGATAACTGGAAAAACACATACATTGTGTAGGTGAAAAGATTGTCCTTGGGTTTCTATTTAAGCCACGTATAGATATATATATTATTTATTGTTTTATATAGCGCCATCATATTCCATATATTTGATGCACTGCATTGGCAAGAGATGGCGTTCCATATTAAATCCATGATAAGCAAGATTTTTTAGGCTAAATTTAGCAAGATGTACACATTACAAAACTCCTTGGAATTTAAGCCTCGGAGAAGCAGAGATTTGCGAAAGGTTTTGCTACGCGCAGCAACCGTGTTTTCTTTTTACACAGCTCAGGAAGGGTTAAGCGGATCATCCTTGAGCTCATACGATTAACTCTCGCCAATAAATTACAATCTAGAAAAAGCAGAAAACACCTGAACAAATGGGATTGTTCCCACGGACCCAGCGATTAAAATGGAAACCTAGCCTTAGGCTTCATGTCTAATAGGTTATAGATAAGATGTACGGCGACGGGGACACATTTTTCGCCCTTGTACGCAAAGGGAAAATGCGTTTATTTGGCACAATAACCCCCACCAAGATAATACCTTTTAATAAAAAATATATTGAGCAGCCTTTAAACAACTAGGATTTTTTATTATTATTATTATTGCTCTACTTTTAATAGTTTAGGGTGTAATGGGGTGTCTCGTGCTTTTTAAGTCCGTTTGTGTCACTCACCCTTCTGTTATTGCTCAGTATTTTATATATTGTTTATAATTTCTTTTTTTAGTTCTGGCTTCTTTCTCATCATTAGTTTATTTTATGTCAATTTATAAATAATGTTCTTTCTATTATGTTTAGTGTACCTTCTATTTCTATCAGGATTGCCCCTTCAAGGTTTTGTTGTATGAAATTGACTTTCTCGGGCACTCTGCCAGGCTGTTCCCCAAGGAAGCAGACAGAAAATCTGAGAAACGCGTAGGATCGGCTGCATACCTTTTTTTGGCATCTTCTCCTCTCCATATTAGAAGCTCATTGGGGTTGGCTCTTCATGATGTACAGGGACGTCAAGGAGCTGAAACGCAACTCTCCGTTTAGCGTACAAAGTCTTTGGACACTCGGGATGCTTCCTCTATGGGGTTTTACACAAACACTTCTGGATGATGCAAAGTTTGAAAAGCAGGAACCAAGAGCACTTTTATACTGATTGGATCTCCACATCAGTTGCTTATATGATAAGAGAGATGGTTGGAGAAGTCTGTGATAAATATGCTTCAGGCTGAAAAGTGTATTAAAGTTATATCTTTAGGAGTCTTGGTGATTGCTATATTAAGAGACCGTGTTCTCCTATGTGTCCAAAAATATATGCCATTCATCATCAATAATAAAACATGGAATGACCCCACAGTACATGCCCCAATGCGATATACCCTTACAGGCAATTTCTATACTTTACACATAGTGACAAAAGAGTTAATAGCAGAAATAACGTGCGTACTTTTGCAACTATATACTTCCGTACGTCAGCGACACTCTCTTTTGTGATCACAGCTCTCCTCATATTTGCGTCTACATGCATGCTATTTTAATCGTGGATATTTTTAATGTAGGCACGTGTAAAAGAAGCGATTTAATATCAGCATAACCAATATAGTATTAATTCTGCAGAATCTGGAATTGCAAATTTCGGTCCTGCAAGTCTCATAATGTCTAGAACAGCAGAAATGTGAAGAAAATATAATTGAATTGCAAGTTATAATACGTGTTTCATTATCTCCAATACACAAAGAGCTTGGCGAGGGTCTCTGTGTTGTGACGTTCTCATGCCCCCTGCACCACAGGCATATTCCAAGGTTTATTATTTCAGTTTAAAAAAAACATATGCAGGATATTGAAACGCCACTAACCATTTTTAACATTTCAAACAAGGTCCAAAATAGAAATCTGAAATACATGCTTTAATACGACACGGGGCTCCTGCCCCAAAAGAATGAGAGATGCATACATTTTTTGTCTACACATTTCCATGTACAGAGTTGTACCTAAAAAGACAGATAGCAAAATTCATAAGATGGTACCTCTATCGGCTAACGGACGTATAATGGATTGCAAGCTTTTGAGACTATCTAGGTCTCTACTTTAAATTAATCCTGGAATTACAATATGCAGATCCATATGTGGAACATTTCACACAGAACACTTGGCTCTGTTCCTTTCACACTTGGCTAGCAGGATAGTGTGCCATAGGTCCAGAAAACACGCTGGATTATGCAGGACTACACCAAACATTAATGGACTACTAAGCTATCACATGCATTAATGTGGACAAAGTGGCCATTTAAGAAATTTTGGACAACAGAAAACTATACAGGGACTACATATAACTTTTACTTATTTGACCCTTACTTTGGTCCAATTCTTGCCAAACAAGCCCTCATTCCATTATTTTAATGTCAATCCCTTGTAGAACAAGCTGCAAATCAATCTCTATTAACGTATCTAGCGATGGAAAAACCTACGTGCGCAGGAAAAAAAAATATAAACATTTTCTAATAATGAAGAACAAAAAGTGCAGCGACCGTTCATTTGTGGTTTCAGTTCCTTTTTTTGATTTTTATACAACAATGAAGTCTTAACTACAGCAGATCAAGGAATCGTAGAAAACCAGAGGCTAATCACAGTTCATACAATGCGGCAAGATATACATGAGAGAAGAATGCTAACAGGCACTGGGTGTTACATATACAATGGAATATCTAAATATATATATATTATATATATATTCTGCATACATCCGAGAGGCAAAGCGTCAAATCAACATAGTGTAAAATGTCTTGAGACAAGTGCACAACAGGAGTGAACCCGATGAGCAGCGCTCCCATAGAATTACTTAGAATGTTATCTGTCGAACGAAGGAAACTACATTGGCTACCGGCGAAGCCACGACGGAGTTTGATGGCACCGTGTAAAAATGGACAATTAAATATATAGGAGAAGCTCACTCTATGCCCTTCTAGAGACCTCCGTTCCTCCTTAACTGCCTCTGCAACAGTGAAGACATACTGCAAGGGAAAACCAGACGGACATTTACCTTCTGTACTAGACTCGCGGGTCTAGGACCCCTCCGTCCATTTATCAGGACAACAGAAGACCACCCTACATTCAGGCAGAAACCAAAAAACTTGGCCCTACAACAAGGTACCCCCAACTGTCACTTAATCTCTCTTTCCCTACCTATTTATGTGATAGATAGATAGATAGATAGATATGCTTTGAAAGAGAACCATGCGAACAATAAAAGGACTTAAGACCACAGTTTTTAGTATTTGTAAAGATGCCAGAAAATCAAAGCACCACCAGCGTTATATTACGGCGGAGATACAGTCAGCATCCGAAAAGGTTCTAATAGACATTAGTGAACAATCCCTTAAAGTGACGCACGCACACACTCCAATTAACATAAAGGTGCACATTAACACCACGATGGATCCATGGCTAAGGATAGTGGGAGTTGTAGTTCACAGCACATATACAGGTAAAACCCCCAGTACAGCAATCACAAATATTAGACAAAGAGGAAATCATCTTAATACGTTACAACCTCTGTATTGGTTTAACAAGTATACTAAAACAACTAAGTTTGGCTCATCTACTTGGAAAAAAAGGGTTCTAGAGAAACCAATTACTATAAAAAAGTACTTTTTAGAATTATAATTATTTGAAAGGGAAAAAAAATACTTAAAGCATCATAATGATTCCATAAAAACAAATTAAAAGTTACAATGTATCCTATAATAGTTAATTATTTGTATCATTTGATGTCACGTCGCAGATCCCCTTGCTTTGTAACACAAAGTGTCCTGTGAAATCCCCAATAAGCCATACCTCTCAAAGTTATTTCTTTCCTCGCTGGACAGAGTAAAAATTAAAAGAATCTATAGATCTCCAAATAAAAAAATGGTGATTTTTAATGTATACTTTTTCTGGCCAAAAAAACTTTTTTTTTTAAATTTCTAAGACACTGACATATCCAAAGAATTGTTACCGAGTATTAATCCTCACAAAGCTAGCGCTTTAGAACATAGCTCTTGATTTAAATAGGCATAATTGCCAAGTTTACATACATCAGAGTAATTATACTCACAGGGGTATCTGCGTAATATGAAGCGAGATCCGAGCGCACACGTCTCCCTTTCCAGGTCGTCATCGGGAGTGGTACTGTTACTGTCATAAGTTATCATGCGGATAAACATTCAGAACATTAAATGATCAAACTATAAGTCAAGGGTGCGACCTTCTAAATGAGGCATTGATTGCTGAACGCTGTGCCATTAAAGGAGTGCACATCCCACCCATATATGAGCTCGGTGTATATAGCAGCACGTGTGTTTATATATGTTTATTTATGCAGATATTTAATATCCGAATCAGTATTCCAATACATAACAGCTTAATATTAAATGCAGCGGATAATGTAACAAATACGATTTAGATCAATCCCTGAGGACTGCAAAGGAGATCTGCAAATGGAGATCCCAGCTGGAGCACAGGAACCTCGATTAATAATTAATTAAGCTACTTGTTTTCAGGAAAGGCCAGGAAGGATTCTTGGCTTGTTTGCTGGCCTGATTTACGCCGTTAGGGTCCCTTCCAGTCCCCAGAAACGTGAGAAGCCGCATGAGTTGGGGGGGTTTGGCTTGTGGAGGGGCATTTGTAGGGTGATGGTATCAGGACGTGGGATGTAGAAGTGAGTGATTCTCTTTAATGCTTATACATCCAAGATAATATATGTAAGCTGCTCAGCACCATGTGAAATGTCAAAGGGGGCTATTCGCTAAAGGAAGCGTTGCGTTCCTGCCTCTTTACTTCACTATACATTATGAAGGTCCAACCTCAGTTAGCTTCTCCTGTACAATGTATAGTCAAGTTAGCAAGATGTCTCCTGACACACTGAACTATACATTATACAGGGCCAGCTGAAATGGAGAAACTTGCCAGTGTTAGCCCTTCACGGTGGATGAAGGGAGTGAAAACCACAACTCTCTCTTTAGTGAATAGACCCCAATGTGTCCTGGAAGAAATTACGTAGTAAGATACGTTTCATGTCACGCGAACGCACGGTTTAGTCAGTAAAATGCTTGTGGGTCCTCCTTGCAGCACCGTTCTACCCAGCAGGTGCGATTTGTAACAATTATACGAGAAGTAACCCATTTCACCAGGATTCACATCTAAAAAGAAATGGTTTCTAGTACAGACACCGTACGGCTCGATGCCAGAATGAGCAGAGCCCCTCGTAAGCGTTTACAAAAATACCCCGATTACCTTAATTCTGGGGCGGTTTAAATGCTCATTTCAAACTACGGAGCTCCGGGGTCAATTCACTAAAAGCCAGGTCGTAGGGAAGAAACCAAGTTATGCCGACGATCATTTAATCTGAAATTAGCTTTAAGGGGAACGTACATCTCGCAGAATTCACCGTGTGCCTGGTTCTCGAAAGCCAAGCAAAGCAGAGCTCATTATAAACTAAACTAAATCACAGATTTAAGAAGCGCCCAGCAGCCGTCAGTATACGTTCCGTGTTCCATGCAGTGTTCTAGAGCACAGTACAGAGGTTAAAAGCCAGTTCTGCTTGGCTTTATGTTCCAGAATTCCAGCTTTGGTGGTTTCAGTAGCAGTTCTAGGGCTCGATGGCTCTACACCCTCTGTGCCCTTCTACCCGGTGGTCCCGGGGGTTAATGCATAAAGATCTGTGCCTCATTTCCCAGCAGCGTCAGTCGGTGATGCAGGGGATTCTAGACTAGAGATGAGAGAATTCATCTCTTCTCAAAAAGAGGGGGCAAAAGCGTGACACCAGGTCCCTGCTGGTTTCAACTTCTGATGTTTTAACTGGCAAGTAATAACCCGGCCATTACCACCATGGAGCTTACTAATAATATACTATCCCTTGTGGCAGATCTGGAAGAGATATTCTTCAGAATCCAGATCTTTCATAAAAAAAAAAACCCATCAGTCCAATGACATCATTGTATAATTGGGGCCAGACTGATGATGACATGACGGCCACCTGATGACATATCCAGTCTCTGGCATTGGCCAGGTGTGGCCAGTCCGTGCCGGCACACAATATAAAGTCTCTCGTTTTCCCTCTTACAGATCCAACTTTTTTGAACCACAAGCATAACATATGGTAGAAACCGTGCAAGACGTATAATAACAAAACAAACAATAAGGTAAATACTTCGCCATGACTGATTAGATTTTAATGAAACAGCGTCATATAAATTTAAAGCATTCCAGGCCTGAGAAAATAAGCATTGGCTTCAAGACATGGAAAAAATATATAAATGTTTGCATTAAATACAAGTTCTGGTCATTTAATTACTTTGAAATATGTAAAAAATGTTTTCATGGTCTGATATCCTGTATATTTATGTATATATATATATTCTTAGGAATATAATTAAAACCTGATTTAATTTTTGGAATCTAAAACCATTAAAAATGTAATTTAATTAATTTAATTATTTTTAAACAAAAATGAGAGGTTGATTATTTATGGATAACTTGTTGCATTGATTTGTTTGTATATTTTGTTTTTTTGTATTTTTTTTTGCTTAGTTTACACTTGTAACATTTGTAGGGTTTCATATAGCCTTAAGTGCTTGTATTCTCTCAGTCACATCTATACCATCGATCAACAATCACGTAATCCCTATAGGCATGGCATTGCGGTAACTAAATTGTAGCTGTTATGATCTAGGGATTGTCCTAAGTGCAATGTTTGTTGATATAAAAAAAAAAATTAGAAAACAAAAAATCAGGTTAAAAAATAAGATAACAAATTTTTTAAAAAATGTTCATTTTGAAAAAAATTTTTACCCTGATTTTTAGTCTAGAAGGACCATGTACATGCTTTGTGATGAGATTATAGAAATCATGAAGAACAGTTCAAAATGTGATTTTCCAGCAGGAAAAATGCCCGATGGCCCTAATGTGTCATAAATGTCAGTAATTTCTACGCTTCTGTTACAGTAACCTAAAGCAACAAAATCTTCGATTCCCCGTTATATCTCAGAAATACGATGCAATGAAACAACGTTAACCATGTCAAGTAAAGGCCATTTACCTAGAAACGGCGGCAGCTTAGTGTCTCATTGTTTGCATTCGCTCCGATATCTCCATGTTACATCTCACACGTACCGCCTGCCTCGCATTTATATTTGTGCTTTTGTAGGCTACAGACTCACACAAGACAGACGTTCGGATGACATAAGCGAGACTCAATGATAATATTTAATCCTAATGTGACAGAGCCCCCGGAATCGTGACAAAGCGCCCCAAATATTGCTGGGAATATATCCTGAGTAGCCCCAGTGTGTTTTGGGTCCCTGGGGTGCAGTGTTTGGAGAGTATGGTGGGCCAGCTCGATACTCCACCTTTTCATTCTTGCTCAGATAAGAGGGCTGAGGATTCCGGACCTGGAGATCCAACACTCCCCGAGTTCACTCACCTGCATCTTCTAATTAGAAAGGAGCTGGTTAAGTGCTCTGTCTGCACAGAGGTGGAGAGACACTTTGTTCTCTGGCTTAACCCCTTAAGGACAATGGACGGTCCCTAAACCCATTGAAAACAATACATTTAAGGGGTTAAGATAGCGAACGGCTTAAACCTGTGGTTTGTGACTGGCTGATGAGTTGTATCTGGCAGTCAGCAAGCTGTCCAAGCAAGAAAAGAACTGTTTAGCGAGTGATCACCAGAGCAAGGGTTTTGTTTGTTTATTTTGATAGACTAAAGGAGTTTGTGTTTACGGTGATCCAGGGACAAAAGGTACAATACCAGAGGAGATGTTTGTCACACTTTATACACAGTGCTTTTCTTAGGCCATTTCATCTATTACGTATTAAGGGTGAAGATAAGTTGATGATCTGTCTTCTACAAATGCATGAATGGCAGGGTTGTGTGTATGCGTGCGAGTGAAAGCATGTGTGTGTGTGTTTGTGAGCATGGATGTGTAGACGTGTGTGAGTGTGTGAGCATGGATGTGTAGATGTGTGTGTGTGTGTGAGCATGTCTGTGTGTGAGCATGGATGTGTACACGTGTGTTATATGAGATTGGTTGTTCGTAGGTCCAAGTGGGCCTTCCCCTTTCTATTATTATGTTTTATTGATTCATTTATCATCATATTCTACAGCCCTGTACAATGTGTATCGCAGAATGAAGTTGGGTAAACTGTAGGAAAGTCTGTGGCCGCGCATGATATATGTCCGTCATTAAACTTTTTTCTATATAAACGTCTGCACAAGTTTTCTGTCTTACAAAGTGACGTCTTGTCATTTTAATGATAATTATACGCTAATTTCACTTATAGACATAGCCTAATAAACCAAAATCTAGTAACCAATGTTAATGGTAAATGGGGCCATTAGTTCTCTACTTGAAGCGAATGAACAATGGTCACATGATCACATCGCCGTCCGGTTATTGCTGAAGCTTCCACTTTAACATCACACACCCTTCTTACATACAACCTGGCAAACGTGTTCCGCTGGTTCATGCGCCAGCCTCATCAACCTGGAACCAGAACAAAATCCACTTTCTGCTCTCTTGTCTATAACCCAGGTACATGCCGCCAGCACGTGAACAGACAGACACATTACACATGCGTGTGATAAATATTCATGCGATATCAGGAAACCAAGCCCAATTTATAATCCAGAAACCCTTTCCCCATAATTCTCTGAAATGGACCCAAACAGAGAATTATTGGTTTTTTGGCGTGTAAACAAATGGAGGTTGTTAAAAGCTGAGTTTATAATAAATTGATGATGTTGGAATTTCTAACAAATATAAAGATAAATTGTAAGAGAAAAGTTTTCTTTTAGCCACTTGCTGGGAGTTGGTCATGCGCACTACATAGTTACATAGTAATATGTATATGTATATATATCATGTCCGTTCCCAGCAGTGAGGGCAGTGGTTACGTATTCTACTAGTTACTCTAAAAAAAACTGGGCTCCAATATGCATAAAAATAAAGGGACACATATTCAACACGTAGCTGTATGGATAAGAAAAAAGTTGCATTGAAATTATATTCAGGTTGTGGAATTATTGTTGGATCAATAATCGATCGGGAGAAGAGATCTCTGAGGTCTGGAAAGATTAAGTAGCTTAACGGATTTTCCTATATTGGCCCAATAAAGGCATCAACTTTAACTAACGCCTCCAGTATTAAGTACTGTCTAAGGGGCAGGTATTTGGTTGGTAGTCTGAAAATGGTCTTTAATATTAAAATAATATTATTAATTAAAAAAGAATAAAGTTATATTTTTTAGTTCCAGTGCATTAAGTCCTGATTAGTCAGAATGTCCTGATCCGCAAGGATTTCTAGGAAGCCCAGGGACAAGGAGATGCCGTTACCACGATTCCAAGAAATCTCATACCACAAAGTTCCACATAATACTACCACGGAAAATCCAAAGCTCTATAAACTGACCCATAAAATGATGAATAAAAGAATTATATAGTAATAAAATCCATCGATTAGTGATTGACATATAAGGGTAAGAGTAGCCACAGGTGCCACTTCTAGCAAGACAGAAATTCGGCCCATCCGGACTAACAGTTTTTTCTTGCTTCCATTCAGGATGTCCACATGCCCATTACATGCATGTTTCAATTCCCTTAATGTATTAGCTTCTACCACTTCTGCTGAGAAGTTGTTCCACTTATCTACCACCCCATGAGTGAAGAAATATTACATCTAAGCCTTTCACCCACTAATTTTAGTATTTGACCTCCTGATCTATCATTTCTCCTATGTAATTCTACAGATCCTGTGCGCTGGGTACACAATAAATGAGGGATGCATTTCCCAATTTCTAACGCCTATTGTACATGTTCCTCCCCAGTCATGCAACCGCTTATTGGATGCCCAACAATACCGGTATTTCTGTCCCGAAAACGGAAAAATTTGTCGTTGACCGCCAAGAATCAGTAAATAATTACAGGAAATTAATTTGGACAAATCCGCAGTAATATCTGCGCCCAGCACGGGAAACGAGTTATACAGGTAACTCACAACATAATAACGGGGTAGGATGAAAAGCTTTCAGCAAGAATGCTCCAAGGCTATCCGACGGCCTCGCAAGGTCATCGTGTTCCCAAAAATGATAAGAACAGCCATACCCCAGGAATAAGGCTCACCCCCCCCCCCCCGATTCATATTGGGAACTGTAATGAAACTTGAAATACAGACCACATAATACAGATCTATAACCCACGCCGCATAAAAGCAATAGACCCATGCGATCTAACTCTATGCTGGACTCCCACCCAGACCACCATCAAGGACCCCAGAAAGATACGAGAATCCCACCTAAACCGAGGTTTATAAACGGTGTATTTATGGTACCATCTGGGCAGAGGGATATTATATACAGAATATTTAGTATACCTAGGGTCATACCGCTTGCATTACATACTGCCTAATGTATACATTGCATACCACAAGAGTGACGGCCATTCATAAAGGAGCAAAACTACTCAGCGCTCTGAACATTGTTAGTGTGAATGCACATTATGCCATACGTCCCCGGAACAGGGTGCTTCTATAGAAATCAATAAATAATACCAATCATTATAAGGAAAAAGTTACAGCCCATTGTGAAATATCCTCTAACACAGGAAGCAAGTAACTGCTAATTATACAACTTATACATCATACAACACGCAGCATGTACTATAAATATACAGCATGTGTAACTATGAAGCAGAAAATGAGTAACGTGTGTGTGTATATATATATATATAAATAAATGTGTCTATATATGTATATAAATGTGTCTATATATGTATATAAATGTGTCTATATATGTATATATATGTATAAAAATACATGTGTATATAAATAAATCTATATATAAATAAATGTGTGTGTATGTATATACATAAAAATACATGTGTATATAAATATATAAATAAATGTATATATATATAAATAAATGTGTGTGTATGTATATAATGTGTGTGTGTGTATAGATGTATAACCTAGGCAAAAGAAGGGCAAGAAAAACTCCCTAGAGAGAGAGAGAGAGAAGGCACATGTAATTGTATATATTATAAACATGCACATAGTCACACATACAATAACACATGTATAGAATATGTATAGTGATGCCTGCATACACATCTGATCAGCAGTAATAAACTTCGCTTGGTGCTTAACAGTCTCATCTCAGATTAATCCATGTTTAAACTCCCTCGCTGTATTAACCTTTACCACTTCTGCTGGAGGTCTGTTACACTTGTCTACCACCCTTTAAATCCCCTGAAACAGACCAAACATAAAAAAGTTTCCCCCCCTGTGTCCTGACCACTTCTCCGGCTGTAGTCGGGAGCTTACGAGTGGGGTCAGTGCAAAGAAAGGGTTAAGGGGTCAGGGTAGCGAAGCGTGAGTGCAACACCTCCGGCACTCAAGTGGTTAATGAGAGGTAGCGGGGTTAACGCTTGGAGTGCCGGGCTGGAAGAGGCTGCAGAGCACCGTGTTGCGCGCCCCCTCCGGCCCCCGAAGCTCGGGGGTCCTCCTTACCCTTTGGTTCTTCCATCAGTTCAGATCCCTGCTGCTTGCTCAGCCTCTGCCTGCCGCGGTCTCACTGACAGATGCACACGGGACTTGCCTATTTAACGGTCCGTGCATGTGGGTGGACTCAGTTTTTTTTTCTAGCGTTGACATGGGAGATCCCGGTGACAGCGGGGTCAGCTCTGCTACACGAGAAGACACGGGGCCTGCTGGAGATCGGCAGGAGATCCTTATCACTGGGAGATCCCCAGCCCGGAGGGAATCCTTGTCTCTATCAGATCGCCAGCAAGAGGGAATCCTTATTAATATGCGATCCCCAGCAGCATGCAGTCCTTATCGTTGAGAGATCCCAGCAGGAGGGAATCCATATTACTACGAGATCCCCAACTGGATGGAATCCTGATCACTGAGAGATCCCCAATTGGATGGAATGCTGATCACTGAGAGACCCCCAGCAGGATGGAATCCTGATACCGAGAGATCCCAAGCAGGATGGAATGTTGATCACTGAGGGACCCCCAGCAGGATGGAATGTTGATCACTGAGGGACCCCCAGCAGGATGGAATGTTGATCACTGAGGGACCCCCAGCAGGATGGAATGTTGATCACTGAGGGACCCCCAGCAGGATGGAATGTTGATCACTGAGAGATCCCCAGCAGGATGGAATGCTGATCACTGAGAGATCCCCAGCAGGATGGAATGCTGATCACTGAGAGATCCCCACTGAGGATTGAAAGCTCTCTTCTCTCTATCCCTCCGCGTTTAAAGCCCCCCAGCCCATATCCTAATCTTCCCTGCAATGCCGGGCAGGAGAGCCGCAGATCGGAGGCCAGCGCAGCCGGAGGCTGTCACATGGAATAATAACCCCGAGCCGCAGACAGAGGCCGTCATTATTCATCCTTTGTAGACACCGGAAAGAATGCATGTGAGAGAAAAAAAAATCCCCGCTCTTAAAGCGGCCGCCCTGCCCCGCGCGAGTCCCGGCAATGCCGCCTCTTTCACGTTGGGAATAAGATCACCTTTCACTGCCTGTAATGCCGGCTCGCTGCAGAGCGGTCATAACAACCGCCGGCGGACAGCACGGGGGGGGGGAGTCAGCAGCCCCCACTCACTGCTGTGCTAGGGGAATAACGTATAGAGATATACATCGTGTGCCTGGGGAAACCGCAGCAGGAGACCTGTTGTTGGGATGCAACTCCCATTACTCCCAGCCACTGTGGCGAAGGAGGTTGTCTTTAAAATGTTTAGATTCTTCTTTCTTTAATGACATTTAGAGCAGCAATAGCCACAGGACTCACTTTACGGTAAAAACAGAACTATTACCCCTCGCACCATACAGATAACTTCACCGGATGATGTTAATACTTTCTGTATGTTTATTCACTGCGTGACGTCATAACTTCAGGAATTCAGGGCCCCCTTCTTCTATGTGGCAGCTGCTCCGGGGCATCACTAGGTGAGGGGTGCACTTGGGCCACGTGGTAGCAATCCCCTCGCGTGTGACATCAGCATGGGGCACAACCTCTGACCCTGCCCCGGGCGCCGAGACCCCTAGTTACAGATATGCAGGAAATATTTTCATAGAAGTCCATATGTCTATCATGGGATACATGTACAGCGCTGCTGAATATGAAGGCGCTTTTAAAACGGATAGTAAGGGTACAATGTAGCCGCAACACAAAGGGTCAGCTTCACCGCATCTCACGCTATTCGTTACTCTCCGGAACGTTCTTGCGGTAGCTCCGTAAAATACCCGGGGCGTTACTCCAACGTCGTTACTCATAAGACCTGTTAGATCGATGGAGATGGTAATGTCCCTGATATTTAAAGCTTCTATTTCTAACGATCTCCATTAGAAGCGACATCATTTTGTCTTTAAAAGAGGGCTGAATAACCCTCAAAATGTCATAATAACTAGTATTTTAAACAGCTGTCGTGATGGTAACGGATACTCGTGACTTTTTAGTAAGCCAGGACCATTAGCTGCATTTGCCACCACGGGCCAGAGGGTGTTTGATGAAGCATTTAAAAAGGTTCTTGTAGATCCCATCCCCTTAGATAAGACTTTCCTCTCCGGCAGGTCAGAGGACTTTTCTGCAGCTTAACTTGATGGCCTTAACTATACTTCATGGAGGGCCAACTCGGCCCTTGTTACAGCAGAAACTCCCTATGGGTTTTCACATGAAAAAAACAGCCTTTTGGAGGACCTCAGGGTTGATCTTGGATGGTATGTTATAATTCAGTATAGATGCTGACGCTAGCAGATATCATTTGATGACCCGGCCAAAGATACCATTACTATGCAGTTGACGCGCATTATCTGTCCTTTGCATTGAGGTTACAGAGACAGTATCTCTCCTTGTAAATGCTTAGTCAGTCTCCAACAAGAAGATGAATGTTGGTTGGCTGAAAGCAGAACCGACTAATTGTGAGAAGCCGGGCTGGACTGGTTATGATGAGGTGGCCCTGGCACTTTAAGGCCAGTAGCCAACTGATGACATACGTGTGGTCAATAACTGGGTATGTGTGGCTGCATGTTACACTTTTATGCTCACATAGCCACATATCCAGCCACACACTGCAGCACCTGAACTGCCCCCAGAGCAGCAGATTGAGTATGGGGCACCAAGGGCCAGCAGCCCACTGGGCATTTGCCCGTTGTCCCAGAAGGCCAGTCAAGGGCCAGGTAAGAGGCCATGGGGTAACAATTCTATCTTGTCAAGTCAATAGCCTAGAACTTAGAAGCTCAGAATGTAGTCATTGTGAAAAATCTTGGTATGTGTTTGGAGTTCCTCTACAAGAAAACCATAACTAAATATAAATACATATCCAGTACAAACACGAGGAATGGTTCAGCTTCCGACGATGGCACATCCTCCATGACCTTGCACTCAATTCTCTGCTCGTAAGAGCCTATGACATCACAACAATAAACCAATCAGAGGAGGAGCATGAAGGCCAAAGCAAAAGAAGGTATGTAGTCAGAAATCTTGGAGTTGGCCAACTATATCCAGGACTTGGACCATGTCAATGGTCAGTACTGTGTACACCTAACTGCAGGACCGTGGTGCTTGTTATTTTCTAACCACATACCATATAATCACGTGAGCTGCGGGCTGCTTTACTGTAAATTCCCCGGCCAGCTTTTAGTTGCAGTCTGTCTTTACCCGTAGTTTCACCACCAAAATGGTTTTCTGACAACATCCCCCACTTCAATGCGGCAAAAGCCTGATGAAGAGTAGGTCGCGTGGTTTTCAGTGTTAAAGTTATTTTTTCCCGTAAGGGTAGATGTGACCGTTGTTGCAGTAGTAACGTGGTTAGTAGCAATGTATGAAACACGCTATGCAGCTCCCGCATGGCCCTCATTGGTACATGGGGCCCCGACTGGATGCTGGAAAGAACAGAATGTCGTAGGAGTTGCCTAGTTATCAAACTTTTACATGCCTACATAACTTATCTAATAAAACATGGATCCTTTTGCTTTGGGGCCCCTAAAAACGTAGAGAAAGAAGCACTTAAGCTTTATGCCTCGTTTTGCTTCTATTTCTCACTGCTCTGGTGTTAAAAGGGTTAAACCATTCATATTCTGGTTGTTCAGCTGTTTAGTGGAGCTCCTGTGGTATGTTGTGGACTTGGCGTGGGATCCAGCTGCGGTTGCGGTCATTTTGATCCTTACTCTGAGACCCGATCTGTCTGCTTTGATTTTAGTGTCTCTGGACCTTCATTTTTATGAGGCGAAAAGGCAGAATTGGCATTTATCTCTCGTTAACTCCAATTGCTGTTGATGTAACAGTCTAAAATTACCCAAACTGCTTCTCCCATTGTATGGGGAGCAGCTTTATTTTAGTGTTCATTTTTAGTTTTGAAGACATGATTTTTAACATCTATCATACTAAAGCTGATCATAGAGACGATATCCCCCCAAGGCTGATTATTATTAGGCTGATAGCGCTAATGCCTGTTGGACACCTCAAAAAGCCATAGTCATGTAGAATTGCTCCGGCTATCTCGGGGCAGTAGTGGAAATACCATTTAGCACATTGGGCAAATGCTTGTTGGCTGGCTGGGCTTTCGGGACAATCTGTTGGCCTGGCTTTGGACAATGGGGCTGAATTTCATGACCCCTCTGCCCATTTTTAACATCAGCTGTTGGCCTATAACCGATTTTTGACCCATAGTCTCATTAACAATGTGGAAAAGTTTTTGTTGACATCTTGCTCTTAACGCAAGAAGCTTATATATGCATCACAGAATCCATATTGAAGACAACGTGGGTAAAACTCATGAAAAGTTCTTTGAGCAACTTGGTGTTGTGTTGGGTGTCTGCCAGGTCCATCACAAATTCACTCAGGATTTAGTTTTTTAACCTGGCAGTTGCGTAGTAAAATCAAAAACACTCTGTCGCTCTGAAATTGGAATAGTTATTCTCTGGGACACAGCGTCCTACTGTTGCATCCAATAAAACTTTTGAAACCTAACTCTCATGGACCCCCTTATAACCTGGGAACTAAAACAAGAGTTATGTTACTAATTTTCTTATGTCCAACAACTCAAGAATGACCAAAAATGAAGCAGCCCCCCCATCAATGTAAGGTGACTTACTGGCCTCTTTCCGGTTGCAAAGACACAAAAGGTGTTCCAAGGTGAAGCTGTGAGGTCTGTGTTCCCAATTACATGGAGCTCTTCCTTCTCTTGTCTCACCCGCAGACAGTGACAGGTAGGATCAGGCTGTGTCGCAGACCTTTCGCTAAATGCCTCATTTCAGCAAATGACTTCTGCAGGCCCAGTAACATAATGTCCCAGATCATATGGCTGCCTACGACAAAGGGTAGCAATGCCCAAATGCACACATGCTGGCCCTTCCTGCTCCAAATCAACTGCTCAGGAGGAGCACAGAAAGGATACAGCCAGGCTGTAAATGCTGCCTAAAGCCCATGCTACTTTACAAGCACTGATAGTAAGAACTGCTAGTAAAACACACAGAAAAGGTACTAGCCCATAAGTCAGAGCAGCACACGAGGCAATTGGCCCCCCTACCCCTTTACCAGCCCTTCCCTAGTCATTCCCTAATACTGAACCCTGACCTTGATCATAGAGATTCCAAAAATGAAAACCTCAAGCTGTTGCGTTTAATTTGTCATAACGTGAGTAATATCGCTTTTCCCACTTCATTCATCTTTTTACAAACAAGCAGAAAGCAGTCGTGTTTGGCGAAGCTCCATGAGAAATGGTGGCAACTCCATTAAAGGAGTTCTGGATTCTGGATTTCTGGAGGAGAAGGTAGGCAGGGAGCCAGCAAAGAAATTCATCTGTGTGATTAGAATATCGTCACTGGGTCCCCCGTTTTTTTTCCAGGCTGTAGGAGGAGAAGACGGAGCTCCCAACATTATGGAGATAAACTTAATCTGTTCTCTCATGTGGGTGTCTACTACGTGAATTCAAGCAGAAGGCAAGAAACTTGTTGGCAAGCTCCTAAAACATGCATTTTAAGTGTTTAGCTGAATAATTCTATTTCATATTCCCATCTGAGCTTGTATTACTGTGTGATGTTCCAATATATGCCATGGTTTCTTAATATATACCTCTAGGAGCAATGTACTAAGGTAGATTTATAAAGCCATTACTGAGCTGTTGCATTTTATAATTTGCACATTACAAATAGTCATTAAAGGTTCATGTGTGTATACATTTTGTGTATACATTTTATTTATCCACCTGGCTACTCACTGAAAGGTAAATTGCATTTTACAGCATCCAATACACAACTAAAGAGAGTTTACATCAAAGCTTCCCTATAGAACCCGAAACCAAGACACGCTAGATAGCACATATGTGTGTATTGGTGTCTAGACTACATATGTCAATACTTCACTGATAGAGTATAATGACCCCCCCTAAGTACCCCCTGATATTCCTGATGTCCAAATGGTGACTCCTATTTTGGGGAGTGTGGCTAGTTGTTGGAGGGACTGGGCTGGTCCCTGAAATGCAAAGGGTGGGAGATGCAACCACATGGCCGCCTTACCGAAATAGCCACCTTGGGACTCTAACATCACAAGGAGCCAACGTTGGAGATCTCTATTGTTTTTTTCACCTCCCTGGCCCAGTCAGGGAAGATCAGAGGATTTCTCTAATAGATCTATGCACCCCACTGCCTGAGTAACTGGGACAGTGACTGACAACCGGGACTGTTGGGAGGTATGCTTTTATGCTGGAATCAAAAGTAAGAAACAGTGGGTGGTTAGCCCAAAGCTGCTAATAACACCCAAGTGTATCTTGGGATGACACATTTTCCATGGAACAAACATTCTTGGGACTACACTCGCATTCTAGTGAAGATTTATACTGGGAGTGTGCCTAACCCAGCGGAAACTCCATCCCTGCAGGTAATAGTTCATGTGATTGTTTTATGTAGTGTTGTTGTAGTTATTGTGTATATGTGTAGAATATTTGTGCTTTTTATACTGTAACAGTTGGGTAATCTATTCATCAATATACCTGTTACAAAGCTGAAGCTCCCGTTTGCCTTCCATGGTCCGATGATTCTCGTCACTGATCGGCTGTTTCAAGGGAGCTCGCCAAGTCAGGCTACCCTGGGGGAGTGGCTTTGTGAGTGGGTGTGGCTAGCCATGGGTGCCGGTTAGCTGCCTGAGGGGGGTTAGCCAATGGGGGTGGGAGGAAATTTGTGTGTGAGTAGGCGTGGCTAAATGCTGCTTCTCTGTGCCGGAGGACAACATAGTGACCTGGAGACCCGGGGGAAGCAGTGCTTCACTCAGAGACTCCAGGTGAACCCTGACGACTTCCAAGTTTAAGTGTTTTAAAATGTTTTCAAATATTTTCTAGTACATCCATACTGATATTCACGTGATGTTGTAAACTTGTTCTTCCGAGCTGGTTAAAGAAGAGTCCTGGAGGCTGATGAAGTGCAACGGGAGAGCTGAGGTGACCTGGGTCAGCCCATGAGTACTGTAGTGCCCAAGAAAGCAACCATTTTTCCCAAGGGACTAGGAAATGGTATGATGAGCTATTCTGGAAGTTCCCATGTGTGTGACAATAATAATCTACTTTTCCTGGTAGTTTTGAAATCGTGTAACGTACCAGACAGCGTCACCATGAAATAAGGCACATTAAACTACTTTGCAGGTCAGTTAATATGCGTTCTTCAAAATGTTAGTAAAAAAAAATAAAGAACTTGCTGGAAAAGAACGCCTCTTCCGTGGTCTGATGTTTCGTGTCACTGATCTGAATCACAAAAGATATGATTATGTGATGACTTCTCCAAATGTGTTTCATGGGTGTGTAACGTTACACTGTATTCTTTTTCACTCATCTCCTGTCATATTATGTTATCAAGTGAATAAATTATCTTTTACAGTTTTCACACTTTTGTGACGCACTGGAAACTGGTAATGTTAGTTACAATTTGGAATAGTCATCTGTGCCTGTAGAAAGTATAAAATGTACATTTTTTTTAACAGATTTTTGCACTGACGTGCAAAAACAAGTGAAAAATATAAAAGGGTCTTTTTAAGTGATAATTGGGCCTTTTTTTTTAAATACTATTTTTTGGTCACTAATAATATACCTAAAATAAGGAAACAGGGTGGATACTTTGTTGAGCCAAACCGAGAGGCGAACTATAATGATGTCCTCTGACAGCTGACAGTCACACCCTGGTTAAAAAGATATAAGAAAATACATGGTTCCAATAGTCGCATTATATCACTTTTATCTTCTTTCTTAAAAGTACATAATCCCATATTTACAATATTATTAAAGGGTAATGATATGGAACACTCATCAGGCTGAAATGTGATTCTTTAAACCTTATTCCTTTCATTGTATGATTATTTGGAGCAGCCATTGGGGCTTTAATAAAGACTTCTTTTAACCTTGGTTCTATCTATCTTGTAGGCAGAAATATTACATGTGTATTATATGCGGAATTATTATCTGCCCAAACCCATATTAGGCTGCGATTAAGTATTATTTATCTAATGAGCCTTTGTTATTTTGTGGTATTTCATCAGAGGTAACTACAATGCTCTAATTCAATGACTAAAATCCAATCAAAAAGTGGTTCTCCAATTTCCTCATCCAGCAATATAATTACGCACTGATGTAATTAAAGTTAACTAAGTACTCTGGGTGCGGACTGGCTTGATAATTATTACGTGTCACCATTATATATTCGTGATTAAAATTAACAATACCCTTGTTATTTTGGAATGCACCTTATAAAGGTGCTGTTCCACTTGGCCCAAAAAAGCAAATGATCCTCGGCTGATCTGTTGTTTTACTCTTTCCTCTTGGGGTTCAAAGCAACGATCAGTGGCTAAGAAAGTATGAATGAGGCAATAATTTGTGGGAAGTCTTTGGGCATTCAGCAGTACCAGATATCAGTAATGTAGTCTGACCTAGGCCAACTAGTCCTAGGGCAGCAGGTCCATTGAGGGTGATAGTCTTGGGGCACCAGGCTCCATGGAGTGTCACTGCTCAATGGGTCGGTTACAAAGGAGATATCTGATCTCCCCAACAGGCCCATTTTCACTATGGAGGCTTAAAATATTGAAGACGGAGGCTGTGGAGTGGTGGTTGGGACACTGTCCTGTTTCACAACTAGGGCAGAGCCTAAGGAAAAAACGCCTCTGCCAGAAATAATATTTTTAACGCTGCATTAAGTATTAAAGTTATAACAATGATAACTAATGGCACACACAACCCGCTTTGGGACACCTCTTACTAATGTTGCAAAAAGCATGCCACATACTTTTATTGCTGCCTGTATGACTGATTTTAATCCCCATTCCATCACTGGATATAACCGCTGTAACGATATATACATTATTTAGGATATAGCATTATAAGATGTAGGATTCGGGATAAAGTACATGTCTGCTTTAACCAGCCATTCTAGTCGAATTCCTCAGTTATTTAGACTCTGTAATGTCTTGTGTTGTTCAGATAAAAATACTACAATCTATCTCTGGAAACACACACATTAAACGCACAATCCACAGTAACACACAGTAATTCCCATGGTGTATAATGTATTTATTTTTAAAGTGGGAGCAGCGTATGTGGAACTCGCTTTTTCCGACATGGTTGATGAAAGGCTGCCTCTTGCTTATGGTTTGTGCAGCCCAGGTTTGTTTGCGTGGACAGATCTGCTTTATATTAGTTGCATATGTTACACAGGTTTGATACCAGTACAGAAGATTGTTGCCAGGCCTACATAAATTAGCCAAGTGTATAGAGATGAATAAATATTTATGCTCCGGGATGTCTCAGTCATTACCTGGCATCTCTTTGTGATGTCTTACACACACACACAACACAAGAACACACCACAATCGGAGATCCTTGGATCAGTAATCAAGGAGCCAGTGTCACTCCTAATTCTATAACCGATATACTTTACCAGTAAATCTTTCTCCAAATAGCACTCTTTTCTGATTATATTTCTTTACACGTTAATTACATTCTCATGTTGTGTGATCTTTTTCAACGCAATGATGACATAATGCAATTCCAATTGCCTCATTTCCCAAAGGAGATTATTAAAACAATCCGCTTCCAGAATAACAAGATTTTATATCTACCAGGCAACGTGCTAAATGGTAGAGCCTAAAATCTATATTTATTAGACTTGGGCGCCGGCACAAAGTTCCTGTTCGTTTTCGAGGGGGGGGGGGTTCTTCGTAAAAATTCTACTAGCCACTAGGTTGTCCGCCGTAATTAGGACTTCAGGCATCGTTTAAAAAAGAATAGGAAAAACTACAGTCGCATTACTTAAAGTATATCCCCAGAGAGACTGCTATGAAAGCAACCCAACGCAATGCCACTGACTCATATTCCCGGTCATTGAAGGCAATGAGCGATACATCAGAAAGCGACCATGAGGTTTATCTGAAAAGCCGCACAAAGCATACTTCAATTTTTAGATAAATCGCTTCAATTTTACTATACATTATGCAGGGCCCTCTAGCAGCAGAATATTGCTGCGGTTGGCCCTTCGTAATGCATAGATAATAGCGTGAGATAAGGTTCTTTCCAGTTTAATGAGCGCATTTTTCACATTTGTATATAAAACTGTTTGATAAGAAAAAATATAACAAAATGAAGTGTTTTTGGGGTGGTGAAAGGATTGTTGCTTTGATGCTGAATCTGGTTCCATGTTCCATGTTAGAAATGGTCATGACACGTGCATTCTTTCACTGATTGGAAACAGTAAGGGCAAATACTTTTGCTGGCAGGAATGTCTCTGGGATTAATTTATCAAAATAAAAATGTATTTATATGAATTCCATAAATGTGGGTTAAGATTCTTGTTAGTTTTGGAAGCCAACCCCCAAGTCTTTATATCAGAGCAGTCTGGGGGCATTTACCGCCCTGGCCCCTCTTGACAGCCCTTCTCTGTCTCTTCATTCCCCTTGGCAGCCTTCCATCATCACTCACTACCTTCTCATGAGAAATGCTGAATTGGCCCTCTCCTCCTATTAGTAAATAGCCAGGAATGGAAACCGTAATCCAAAGGCCCCTTCCCGATTTCTTCTATTTTTGTTTATTTGTCACATTTTATTGTTTCAGATCATCGAAATAATTTAAATATTAGACAAAGACACAGCTTTAGGTGGCCGGACATTGCCCTTCAGGATTTTCCGGTAGGAAGCAGAATTCATGGTTCCATTAGTTATGGCAAGTCGCCCAGGTCCAGAAGCAGCAAAATGCGGCCTGCAGTTCTTTACGTGTTAGTCTGGGTTCTTTTCTGATCTCCTGGATGGGTTGTTGATGGTCTCTTGGAGGAATTTTGGTCGGCCGGCCACCCCGGGGAAGGTTCACCGCTGTCCCAAGTTTTCTCCATTTGTAGATAACGGCTCTCGCAGTGGTTCCTTGGGAGTCCCAAAGCCTTAGAAATGGCTTTAGAACCTTTTCCAGACTGATAAATGTTTTTTGTTTCTCATCTGTTCTTGAATTTTAGATCCTGGCATCATGTGCTGCTTTTTGAGACCATTTCGCCAACTTCACTTTAATAGATGGCTGGCAGTAATCATGTCTGGGTGTGTCTAATGAACACAATTATCAAGTACATTTGGTTAGACATTTTGTTATTTTGTGGAGCCAACAAAAGTTGTTTGACAACCGACTTCATATTGTAATTGAAGAAAGCTGGCTACACATGTTATGGGTGATGCAGCAGCACCTACCAGGCCACCGGAGCGACACATCAGCATGTGGCGCTAATGGTCATGGCCATTGGTCCATTGTGCCAGATGGCCAGTCCGGGCCTGTTGAAACTTCCAACAAGGAACAGATACAAAGATAATGGGAGATTAGTGGCAGATTTTGAAATTCACACATCCAGAACACACGCGTTATTCTGCTAACCACATGAATGTTAAGAATAGGAGTCCATTAACGCGGAGACATTATTCTAGTCGTTTGAAAGTCGTTTTCTGAGTGTTTAACATTACTTAATATAAATACTGCCATGCATGCCTGCAGTCTATTACAGCGTGCATGTATCCGGGCCGATTAAAATAACTCATTACATTAAAACAGCCTCCATTAAAATAATTCTCTGTTTATTAAAAGAGTTTTAGCAATCATTTGGGCTAATTATAATACATCCTTAAAATAAACTTATGTTTTGCAATTGTTTGTTTGGATATTTACCACCAAATGAACTTGGCTGTACTCATCAACAGCTTTCTTGAGATGAGTTGCCTCAAGGAAATGGCTCAGTCGTTGAAGATTGGCCAACATGAGTTGGTGGTGAGATTTCCCTGCTTTAGCTACTCAAAGATGCATTCTGAATTAGTCTCCATAGGGTAATTTGCAAATGATCCAAATATATATTTTACGAAGATGCCAGATTTGACTATATTTAGTCCATCTCCATTAGCCCTCCACCTCATTCACAGCATAGGATATGCCTAGTGCCACCTGGGATTTCAAGTTGATCCCAAGGTCTTGGCTTAAAGGAACCATTGATGCTTTCGGAGCATGTCTCTTTTCATTTGATCCAGAAGTATTGACGTAATGTTCCTGAAAATAGTTAGCTATTATGATCTTTGTTGTATGTTACTTTATCTTCCCGTCTGGAAACGTCCGACATGATATATACAACGCCGTTTTAGAGTATTTATTTCTCTCGGTTTTGTTTATAACCTTGACAAGGACACAATCAGGAATACTTCAAAGCGCATTGTGCTAGAACTTGTTTAATGTGATCTGTCTTCTGTATCACATCACGCAAGCTTTCCATCTCCCTTTGTGTTTTATTTGGACATCCAAAAGCCCTTTCTAGTGTTTTCCACTCATTTTAATCCTAGCGAGAATCGCCATTTCCCCCAATGTTCTTGTGTTTATTTATTTATTTTGAGATGGGTGTTTGTTATACAGTTTATATATATATATATAAAGAAACAGTTTACAGGGTCCTTGTTTAATCTTCTGCGCTGCATCTGCACAAACTTAGAAAATAAAAAAAGTACTTTCCTATTTTTAAATCTAAAAAAATGTTGCTTTCATGGTCACTTTCAATATTGTGAAAGATTTGAGACAGTGTTGTGTTTTTATGTTGCTGTTGGATGCAGATGTACTTCGTCTTATCGCTATAAATGTCATGATAAGGCCAGTTAGATATTTTGTGTGGTTTTTAACTGTTTGCTAATTTGTCCATCGGTCATCAAGGTCCCTCTGTGAGTTTCATGAAGAATGAATCCCACCGGGTGGAAGTAGAATTAATTATCAAATTCCCTGAAATCCTATGTATATATTCTAATCAAAACTGGAGATGAACTGCAGGGCAATTTACTGCCTGCGTTCATATTATAGGAGCTAGAAAATGGGACATCTGTCTCATATTCCTCTTCCTACTGTCTGCTGCTGCTGCTTCAAAATGTGTATTTTAATTAAAAATGGGCTTAGTTAAGGAGCCTCAGGGGTGTGTATCTGCGTTACTCTTAAATACAAGCAGAATTCTCGGAATTGTGTAGAAAATCCGATGTAGACTTTGTTAGATGGTAACCTGGGAAATCTTGTTGAGATGCTTCCCTTCTTAAGCTCCTGAATATGAAGAGTACCTACAGCACATTTCCAGGGTGAGTTACTGGCGGGTGTCAAAGATGTCCAACAAGGTCCACTCTCTCCTTAAGCTTAGTGGAATTAGGTAGCTTATATCATTAAAGAACAAGTCAAGGGTTTGCACCAGTTCCCCTACAAACATCTAATTGGACAACAGAAACATTTCATTCGGCTCATTTTTAAAGTTTTTAAACTTGCTCTAGATTACCAAACTTCAGTTTTTTAGAGTCTTTGGAACTGTTTAGGTCAGCATTGTGTAAGGCTGGGTAAGCCAGCTGGGACTGATAGTAGGGGAGGAATAGAAGCTGCAGCAGCCAAGCTAGAAGAGCTTCCTTCTGACATTGCTACTCAACAAGATGACTTGGCTCGTGAGTGGCCTCATAGAAGTGGGCTAGCTCCTGCTGTGATCAGCTTTGATTGCCCACCACTAGCCTTTTTCCCATTCCTTTAAGACGAGACCAAAGACTGATTAAGGTTTGAGTCTTTACAGCAGGTAAAACAGGCAGACTTGATGGGCCTTCTCTGCTCCCTCAATATATCACTGTCTACCACTTAGAATTAGGCGCACTGAAGACAATCTATGAGTTGATAATCTCTTTACTAACATTTCGGTTCTTTTTAAGCTGTTGTTGCTCTTTGTCATTTGATCCAAACTGTATTCCATACCTGTGTATTGTGTCCTCCTATTCATTTACTTTCTAAAGCCCTTTCTAAACCCTGCATGCACAGTTGCTGCTAAATACATTAGTAATAGGCGGGTTTTGCTTTTATTATATATTGTGCAAAGGAATAGCAAGATTGGCAGATAAAAGGCTTTTAAACAACTCACTCTCCACTTGTCTCGTATAACAATCGTCCTGTTTTAAATGCTGTGGTCACGCAACCTACATCACAGCATTTCATGCTGACAGCGGAAGATTTAGTTATCTTCTTTGCTTACGGTAACTCTATAGAACATTCGTCAGATGGCAAGATTGACAGTCCTTCCGTCTTGTGATAAAATAACCCTAACCCTAACCTCAAAATATCTTGTAAGGCACATGTTGACCGCATTAAAAGATCAGTTTCCTTTAAATCCAAAGCTGAAATGTCAAATTTTGGGTTCTTAGAACTTCCTCTAGATGTCTGTACACTAATAATAGCCACAAGGCCTTTTACTCAGTTCAAGGCCAGCATTGGTGGCATCAAGAGCGTTGGCTTATTATACATCAAACCACAAAGCTAGCAGCCTTAATCAGTAGTCATTATTGTGAAATGTAACTGTAAATGATGTATGCTTGTTTAATTTGTGGTATTTGATTGTAAGCTTGCATGGGCAGGACCATCTTCTCCTTCTTTATCAATATGTCTTAATGTGTGCTAATATCAATTTTAAATTGCCTTTGTAACAGCGCTACAGAATATGCTGGTGATATATACAGCCATAACATTATGAGCACTGACAGGTGAAGTGAATAACACTGATAATCCAGTTATCATGACACCTGTCAGTAGGTGGGATATATCGGGCACCAAGTGAACATTTCATCCTCAAAAATCAGGCAGGTCAAACATAAGGATCTGAGCGACTTTGACAAGGGCCAATTTGTGATGGCTACACGACTGGGTCAGGGCATCTCCGAAACTGCAGCTCTTGTGGGGTCTTCCGGGTCTGCTGTGGTCGGTATCTATCATAAGTGATCCAAGGAAAGAAAAGCAGGGAACTGCCTCAGATCTCTTATGTCATCACACGGCACCTTTAATCTCCATTCATGAGCAAGAGATGATTTGGGGTGATGTGGGTGGATATCGCTAATGTTATGCTAGAATATTATCGGTATATATATATATATATATATACATATATATTTACGTATATATACTGCTGCCAACTGGGGTGAAGGGATGAGGCTCCAAAAAAAGAGACCCAAGAACCTTTACATGTTGTCCGTAACACTTTATTACCAATGTCCAAAATAAACTGGCAAGCTATAGAAGGATAAGTGAAGCCTGGGTTTGTTGTTGAACTATTTTCAAAACACATCTGTTATAAACTGCTATTATTTGCTCCAGGGGGATATACTTCATACGAATTGGAGCCAAATGCTAAATATGGTACATTTGCTTTTAAAATAAAACTTGAAAGAGATTCAATCGTTTTCTTGCTTTCTTCAGGATGGACAGATGGACTCTTGGGTTCACCTTCTGCTGTGGCCATTTTCCTTAGTTAGACAATATAGACAAGGTGCCATGTTCCAGAACGCGGTGAGTGTTTGCTGCTGTCGGCCAGCCCAGGCATTTGCCTGGTGTGCCAGATGGCCAATCTGGGCTTGTTTAATTTACGTCACATTTAACAATATACATCATCAGCACCTGACATGAACTGCATGTGCCTGCATTTAACAATCTGCAAAGGAAAAGATAAGCGGTGAAGCAATAACATAGTGAACAATGCGAGGCGTATGTCGCCATCTAGTGGCACAAAACCAATTAACATGAAAAAGTGTATCTGACAGAATCACTCCTGGACCACAAGCTCTTTTGTTGCACACATAACCCTGGTACTGAAAAGGTTAACCGATAAATGCCCCAAATAACCTTATAAACACCCTTACAACCTCAGTCCGAGTTGTGCTTCAGCTTTCAGCCCTCATTGTTAAAAAGAAAACAAGTTCTATGCACTGATTGGTTTAATAAGATCTTTTCTCCAGCTCCATCCTATGCCTCTTAATCCACAGGAAATATCACCTAATAACAATGAATTATCTACATTATAACACACAGGAAATCCCGAATTAAAAAATGCAATATCTACACCAGGCGATGGTATGGAGCTGTATGCCTGTTACATGCCTTTAAGTAGTAGAAGGTAAAGTGAGGCTGTCCGTAGTTGTGTAGAGATAACACATTACACAGATCCTTGCAATTGCACACAAGCAATGCCCGGGGTGCTGGTACATTTCGTCATTATATCTTGTAAGTCTCTGAATTTGTTCTAAAGGTTCCAGGTAACACAGCAGTGTTTTATCTTGGGTGGAGGGGCAGTGATTCCACTACCCCTGACATCGCTAGCTTGTCTTTTTTCAGGATTTACCCCTAGATCTATATTACCCCTGGCGCTATATAGATCCTATGATGAGCAGAAGCTTCAGGTACAGACATCACATTCCGGTCTGTTCTAGATGAGAACAAAATGAGAGAAAGGTGTCTGATGTCTTTATTCACTAAGCCAGAGGTTTGCAGGTGACATGTAAAGAACTGCAGGCCCCAGTAAAGGTCAGTGTTCCACAATAATATCATGTCATATGTTTGCTAAAAAAGCACCTTGATGACCCCCAAGACTTTTGGGATAACATTCTGTGGACTGGAGTCAAAAGCGGAAAACAATAAGCTAACACAGCATTCTACAATAAGAACATCACACCAACGGCCTTCGTGCAGTCTTGTGATGGTTTTGGGGGTACGTTGCTGCTTCAGGACCCGGGGCGACTTGCCATAACTGATGGAACCCTGAATTCTGCTCTCTGCCAGAAAACCCTGAAGGAGAACGTCCGGCCATCCGTTTGTGACCTGAAGCTCAGGTGCAGTTTGGTTATGCAGCAGGACGATGATCCGAAGCACACAAGCAATCTGAATGACTCAAAACAAACAAAGTGAAGGTTTTGGAGGCCGAGTCAAAGTTCTGACTTCACAGGCAGCTAAAACCCTCCAACGTGACTGAATGAAAATAATTCTGCCAAAAGCAGCCGCTAAAATTCCTCCACAGCCACGTAAAAAGCTCATTGCCGGTTATAGCAAACGTCTGATTGCATTTAATGCAGGATGGCCCAACCGGTTTTGGGGGCAATCAGGGCATAACTAGAAACCACAGGGCCCTAATGCGTAAATTGCCCCGGGGGCCCCCCAACTTCAACAGCTGGTTTGTGTCATAATTGCCCTAAACAACTTGTCTGTGCCTTCTTTGCCCCTTTCTAGCATACAACATATGTAAACACACACACTTACACACACAATTACACACACTACATGTCACACACACAAGTACACATCCATGCTCACACACACAAATACACATCCATGCTCACTCACACAAGTACACATCCACACTCACTCACACAAGTACACATCCATGCTCACACACACACATACCTCCCACTTACCTCTCCCGCAGAAGAAGAAGGCTGGGGACGGGGAGCCACTTACGGCCAATGCCGGTACCCCCTGCCTGCAACTACTTTCTCTGGAGTCATGGCGTATGTTGCATACATATAAAATGCACAGCTACAGCAGAAGTATTTAGTATTTATTATTATTTTATTGTTATTATTATTTTACTTAGTAGATGGAAATCTGTTATTGTTATTTCTGCTTTGCTTATTATTATTAATTATTATTATTATTATTATTATTAATTAAAGCAACCCAAAACATAATGACGTTTCTCAGCTCACATGGAATTGATACATACGATGAATAAAAGCGATGTGATTCGGGTTTTTTGTAGACGCGTTAATGTTGCCCGTGGTGACGGTGAAATGTCACTCACTGACAGACATCCCTTCCCATCCCTGACAAAGCAGCGCAGCGAGGCCCGCCCAGAGTCTACGTAAATCAGGAACGCCACGTGGAAAGCTACGGGTATTCTAGAATCACGAATACGTAAAATGTATAGTGACCGCCGTGATTGCGTGCCTTAAATCCGTAAATTCCGTAGCAGCTTCAAGCGCCCGGTTACGCCGACGCACGTCACTGTGTGTGCGGAAGAGCTGCGCCACGTTGGGTCTGGCGCTCAGGGATTAGCCGGGGCAGCTCGCGGTGTGAGGCGTACAAGAGGGCAGTATAGAGTGCGAAACAGGTGAAGGGACGGTGGGGCTGGGCTCGAATGTGGTTGGGGTAACGGGGTAGTGAGTTGGGTAACGGGGTAGTGAGTGGTTGGGGTAACGGGGTAGTGAGTGTTGGAACGGGGTGTGGGTAACGGGGTAGTGAGTGGTTGGGGTAACGGGGGAGAGGGTAGTGAGTGGTTGGGTAACGGGGGAGAGGGGTAGTGAGTGGTTGGGGTAACGGGGAGAGAGGGGTAGTGAGTGGTTGGGGTAACGGGGGAGAGGGGTAGTGAGTGGTTGGGGTAAGGGGGAGGGGGTAGTGAGTGGTGGGGTAACGGGGGAGGGGGTAGTAGGTAGTCGGTGGATAGAGTAACGGGGAGAGGGGGAATCTGTAACATCTCGCATGCTGAGATTAACTCTTCCATTTATCGTTTGTAAACTAAGTGTTTTCTACCGTAAGCGTTAATTTCTCCGCGGTCATGTGAAGTAACTCTGACAGAATCCTGACTGCACCGCCATCCAAAGGTTTGGGGTCACTTAGCTATTTTCATGGGAAATTAGGAAATTTCTACCTGAAGCATAATTGCTAAAAGTGTTTTTTTTTTTTCTAAACTAACAATTAACATTTTAAACTTAAACTTGGATTAGTGAGCACTGCGTGTACTTGGAACATGGGAGTGATAAGGGAGTGATATGGGAGTGATAAAGGAGTGATGGGAGTTATAAAGGGCCTCTAAGTCAAAGAAGATATTCCATTGAAAACCATCCTTTTCCAGCAACAATAGTCATTAACCCCATCTGTGCTGGATTTCTGATTCATTTCATGTTATTTTAATGGACAAAAATTGCTTTCCTTTCAAAAACAAGCATGTTTGTAAGTGACCCCAAACTTTTGAGCAGTAGTGTGTATAGTTACCCCCCCCCAGGACCAGCCTCCAAGGGTTAACATATAAACTTCTTAGTAACTTTGTTTCTGCTTGTAACTTATATACACATTAAATATTTCATTCTTCCCCTAGATATTCAAAGTAAGCAAACTGTGAGGCCGTGTTTACATTGATAGTGTTGCTTGTCTGTGTGTCTGTGTGTCTCTGTGTTGTTGGTGTGTCTGTGTGTCTTTGTGTCTCTTTGTTGTGGCTTCTCGTGGTCTGCTGCAAGTTAGTTGGAGGTTTCATCATCCTGCGCGCTGCTGGCTCCACCGTTTGTATTCATGGCTGTCCGGCAGGCAGTCGGAGTGGAGGGTTTGGGGTGAAAAGTGCTGAGCGGCTGCGTTCTGATAATCCAGAGCAGGATTGTTCGTGTTTATTACGTGTCTCCAGGTATTCGTGGAAAGTATCGCAGTTATCGTGCTTTCTAATCTTTAGTACCTTAATTAAAATCTCCTTATTACTGCAGACGAGGTCCGAGTTGCCTGTTTGCGGAAAGTTTACTGTTAGTTGGTATGAGGGTTAATGTGTTTGTTACAGTTTTACTTGCGGGACGATAAGGTTTCGGGCAAGCGGCATCGTTATAAAGCGATCTGGATTCCTTATACCTTGGTATTTTTTTGCCTCCGTCCAGCAAAATGTTGCGTCGAGCTGCTCTGAGCCCCCGTATCGGGAGATGTCTTCTGTCATGTGTAAGAACCACCGCACGCCCTCCTCGTATGCAGTGTAAGTGTGGACATACCTTTTTATTTATATATATATATAAATTGTTGCAGTTGCCCAGGATTATTCCCAAGACTCCCTGGTCTGAGTTAAAACTCGCACAGGGATTGTCGTGCTTGGAATCTGTGCTGAAGGGCACTCTAGCTGTCAGATTCACTTTAATATATATACAGCTGTAGGGTCCATTCTCATTTTGTGTGGTCCCTTTTGCAGAAGCATGGTGGGGGTGGATTCTGCTAAAATCTCCATATGCCCTTTCATGCCTCTGGTTGTTGCACAGGAGATTTACCCCCCTGGCCATAAGCTTCATCTGTGGCTCCGGGAAAGCTGTTGGTGGGAGGGAGATCTGTTCAGAAAGTGCTCCTGCTGATTTCAGTGGGAACGCTTTCCTGCCCGTCACAAGCTGTTTCACTCACTGGGTACTTTAATAGTCATTCTACCTTAGTAGGGGTATCAGGGAGTCCAAGCTGCCCCTTCAGTGATAGAAGAAGCTAATTGGATTTACACTGTTACTGACACCCTGCAAATGGTCAGCCGGCCCTGAAAGGCAAACTGTATAGAACATATCACAGTGCAGCTTGCTTTGCTGAAAGGTTTTTATTATAATATGTGGGCTAGAGCTGATCATATGTAATTAAAGAGCTTATAATTTGCGGCAGCGCTGTGTCGAGGCTTCCGCATCTATTACATCATGGTCATGGCAATATATTTGTATCCTCTTCTGGAAATCCTAGATGCCCCTTCTTCTGCCCCCACCCGGCACTGGAGCAACATCCCCTTCATTACGATGCCCCTCATTCGCTCGCATGGAAAGCCGTTTGCTCACCGCAGCGAGCTGAAGCATGCCAAGCGCATCGTTGTGAAGCTTGGGAGTGCCGTTGTCACTCGTGGAGATGAGTGTGGACTTGCCCTCGGACGGTTGGCATCTATTGTAGAGCAGGTAAGTAAAGATAATGTAACAGTTTGTATTATAAATAGGGGGTAATTAGAAGCTTCTGTGAAACTAAGGAGTATATTAAAACAAATTCAATTTAAATATAAAGGATTTGTCGCTTTTTGAAATTCTGCTTTCTACAGTGTAGTATTTTGTGGGGGTGTTAGCATTGAAGTTGTCCTGCTTACACATCTTGATGTTGGTTACCCTTTCCTGGACATTAAGCCAATAACGGCCGATCTGGCATTTATTTATTTTTATATATATATATTTTTATAACTTTCCCTTAATCTTGTAAAATCAAAGTTTTAATAACCAGTTTCATTTCTTATCCAACTTGCCCAACTAAATATTTCTAGGAAGGTTTTCAGCATTAACTGTTATCAGAAATGATATTTCTAATACTGAATTTAGTTATAAAAGTAGTAATTTAGCACAAAGAACCACCTTTTTTTTTTAAAAAAAAAATTGAATTTTGTCCCCAAGGTTTCAGTGCTACAGAACCAGGGCCGTGAGATGATGATTGTCACCAGCGGAGCTGTGGCTTTTGGAAAACAGCGTCTCAGACATGAAATTCTTTTATCTCAGAGTGTGAGGCAAGCTTTACATTCTGGCCAGAACCAGCTGAAAGATATGGTATGTACCCGCTGAAAGATATGGTATGTACCCGCTGAAAGATATGGTATGTACCGCTGAAGATACTATGGTATGTACCCGCGCTGAAAGATATGGTATGTACCGGTTGGTATGTACCCGCTGAAAGATATGGTATGTACCATTGTGTCTAAAGACCGGCTGCGGTCAACGGGTAGTTTACATGGGCTTTATGTTAACAATATATGGCAGCTCAGCCAGCTGTATACCAATGCTTTTGTTCCACTTTTTATTTTCAGCAAGTTCCAGTGTTGGAGGCACGAGCGTGCGCGGCTGCTGGCCAGAGTGGACTTATGGCTCTGTACGAGGCCATGTTTACGCAGTACAGTATCTGCGCTGCCCAGGTAAGACGTGTTAGAATGGAACGCCACACATAGATGGATAAAATGGCCTAGAAATTCCATGCGGCCATCAAGTTCAAAAGGTTCATGTAAGGACGGTGCTTGCAGACCTTACCCTTGCTGGAATGCAGCCTGAAACTAAGGGCTGGGTTTATTGTACTTCAGATGCTGCAGACTGATTTGTTATCTGCTATCCAGAGTATTTCGTGTTTCTTTTGCCATCCTGTCCGTCTGAGTTCACCTTAATGGACCTCGCCGGCCAAGTTATAGATGGTGCCGTGTCCTTCCTGGACAACCCGTACGGGAACTGAGCCGCTATCGGTGTGTCAAGTAATTGTGGAACCCATCACTAACTCAATGCAGGTTATAACGCTGAGCTTCACTTGTCGTTCTGTTTCAGATCTTGGTAACAAACTTGGATTTCCATGATGAGCAGAAGAGAAGAAACTTAAACGGCACCTTGCATGAGCTCCTGCGCATGAATATCGTTCCCATCATTAACACCAATGATGCCGTTGTTCCACCTCCCGAGCCGAACAGCGATCTGCAGGGGGTAAATGTGGGTGAAGTATTCCTGCGGGGTTTGACCGCATGTCGTGTAGTAGTGCATTGCTATGTATCTGTGCTGCTGCTGCTGAGAAGAACGTGATGTATCTGTCTGGTGGTCATCACTTAGCTTTTGCATGGCTTTGCTTATTGATGCTGAAATAGTGCATGACTGGTTTGACGGTAAGGAGAGCAGAATTTGTAGGGTTCCATTAATTGTTCTATTTAAACTCTTTTGCAAAAACACTTTCACTAGTGGTCTTTCGACTTCAAGGTCTTCCATAGGAGTGTTCCTTCTGTCGCCATCTTTCTGCTGCTTCTATCTCATCAAGTTGAGCTTAACAGGCCGAGTATAAATGTGGGGCTTGTAGCTGACCCCTGTCTCCTTTCTCTTTTTCCATAGGTTATTAGTATCAAGGACAATGACAGCCTGGCTGCTCGGTTGGCCGTCGAGATGAAAGCAGACCTAATAATAGTATTGTCTGATGTGGAAGGTTTGACATTTTTTAGCTGAGTTTTAAAAAGGCACTTGAGGCTGTTTTTATGGAGCTTTCTGTGTATTCCATTTTAGATGGGATATTGGGGGGGGGAGATTCTACTCAAACTGCACAACATATTTTTTAAACATTTTACCCTTCACTTAAACAGATTTTCTTTTACGTAAATGATTTGCCATCAAGAACTCCAAGTAACAGATATTTCCATCCAAATACTCTAGTCTGACACTTATTCAACACATGCCTCAAAAGCCAATTACCTTTATTTTTTGTGCTGTTTTGTAAGGTATCTTTTGTGTCCCTAGGTCTTTTTGACAGCCCTCCTGGGTCAGATGACGCCAAACTTATAGACATTTTTTATCCTGGGGATCAACAATCTGTAACGTTTGGGACTAAATCCAGAGTTGGAATGGGAGGCATGGAGGCAAAGGTTTGTTTATAAAAAAAAAAAAAAGTATCGATCCTTTCCCGATATGCCACATTTTCTTCCCTGTTAAGTTATTTGTTCTATTAAGTTGGTGAGCAGCAGATTGGGAATTGCCACACGCTATATGAGCATTAAACAAATCGTGTGCAGCCGCAACCGGCCCCTGGACAGCCTCAAAATCTCCAGTCCAGTACAGCAGGACCTCCTTTGCTGGGTTGGAGTAAGCAGCGGAGAGCTTATCAGCTAATGCTAGTATTTCAACCTCTCTGCTTCCGAAAAAGATGTTTTGTTTAAATCAACCCTCTCTAAAACTATTTTACAGATAAAATAACATAATTACATGGATCAGGACCGAGTAAGGTTTGAGTAGGGAAACAAATTGGTCAAAGGGCTCTAATCAGCTGTTGGTTTCTGTGCTTTGTACTTGTGTACAATAGGCTCCTGATCTTATAAGATGTTTACAGTTTTTCTTGTTTTTGTTATACCCCCGCTGTTTGATATTTATTTGTTCTACACATCTTACTGTTTTTTTCATGTGTTGGTCCACATGGTTACAACAAAATAGTAATCTAGATTAGATTACTAAATTTTGACAGTCTTTCTCCAACTACGCAGGTGAAAGCTGCTCTGTGGGCCCTTCAAGGCGGAACCTCTGTCGTCATTGCGAACGGAACTCACCCCAAGATATCAGGACATGTGATTACAGACATTGTGGAGGGGAAGAAAGTAGGCACGTTCTTCTCCGAAGTGAAACCTGCTGGTAAGATCTTGCGATCGGAGGTTTTTTTTTCCCTCCAAATTTAATACATTCAAATTTAATATCCTGTAAAATACTTTTTAGAATGCCGTACGTACATTATTGGTTTTATCCAAGTTGTCTCTGGATCTCTCGGGTTTAATTGGGACTCTTTCTAAGTCTAACAATGTTTGTTATTGTTGGATTTTGATTTCCTCTCTTGTTGTTTAGGTCCCACTGTGGAACAACAGGCTGAAATGGCCCGATCTGGTGGCAGGAACCTTGCAGCGTTGCAGCCGGAGCAGGTAAATAAAAGATATTGTAAGTGCTGAAGACAAACTATATTATGCATTTTTACTAGTGGGATCAACACCCAGGATCTTGCCCCCAATCACTCTCTTGTACACATCAATCTTAATTTAGGGAAGTTTTGCTCAGCTGAATAAAAGGTATCGGTGAGGCGTACATTGTATGCACGTATAGGGATCTGCACGTATATTGAACCAGTGTGACCTTGGCTGAGCCTGACCCCGTTTTGTTTCCAAGGCGGTATGACATTTTAATGCAAACAATCTATTGCTTTTTCTTTCAGCTGTTTAAATATAATTAAAGTACATATTTAAGCAACATGATGGTTCACATTTTCCAGAAATATATATATTTACACATTATTACTTGAGCTGAACCCAGGATGCAAAGTAATTTCCAATAGGTGTTTCATTAGATGTGCGCTACAAATGTCTAGTGTACGAGACAGAAAGCTTGAAATGTGCAGAAGTGTCTTAAACTGCTGTAATAGCTCAGAATTAAAACCAAATGGAATGAATGGTGACATAAAACATATAATCTCCCTAAATACAGAGAGCCGAGATCATATTCCACCTTGCTGATTTGCTGACGGATCATAGAGATGAGATTCTTTCTGCTAACAAGAAGGATATGGAAGAAGCAGAGGAAAAGGGTACGTATAACCCAGCACAAAGTGCTGTATTTAAAATAAAAAAAGGGGATCTTCCACCATTTCTTTTAGCGTTCCTACTGTGTGCTTGATGCAGATAGCAGGAATACTTCCTTGCATTAAGTCCAGTCTTCGCAACTATTGAGTGTTGCCGTTCCTAGCCGGACTTTGGACACTAAGGCAGCACTAGACTGAGCTGATCTCAGAAGTGCCACATTTGAAGTATTGTCTCTTTTGAAGGCTCATCTTGCTACTTTTTGTGACAGTATCTGGCTTTGACATTGTTTGCTGTGTAAATATTTAAATGATTACGTTGCACACCATGTACTGCTGCGCGTGTTCTGTAGTTTCCAGGTCGTGAGAATTGGCTTCACAGAGGATGATGGGTAGGTGGGTATATTTGTGAAATATAGAAATAAATGATGAAGTTACTATTCATGAGGTTTCTTTGCGATGCAACCACAGAACAATAGCTGAGGTATATACATGTGTGATGGGAATTCTCATTTAAAAACATAGAATCCTATATTTCTGATGAAGAAGCTTAATTTTGACTTTAAAACACATTTTAGGAAGGTTGGCTTCTCCGCTGTTGAAACGTTTAAGCCTGTCGACTGCAAAGTTGAACAGCCTGGCCATCGGGCTACGGCAGATCGCCGCCTCTTCCCAGGACAGTGTAGGACGTGTCATCCGTAGAACGAGAGTTGCCAAAGATTTGGAGCTGGAGCAGGTGACCGTTCCAATTGGGGTCCTGCTGGTTATTTTCGAGTCTCGACCAGATTGCCTTCCACAGGTGAGGTGTTAATGTAGCCTAGCTTTGTATGTAGCTTTAGATATATTAAAATTGATTGGGGGGCGGTCTTCATATGTTCCCAGGTTGTGTAAGTTGACAATGAGTTCTTTCCTGTTTTGTGTTCCTCTGCAGGTTTCAGCTCTGGCTATTGCAAGTGGGAACGGCCTGCTGCTGAAAGGAGGAAAAGAGGCTACTAATAGTAACCAGACCCTTTACCGTCTGACTCAGGAAGCCCTGGCCCTTCATGGCGTTAAGGATGCAGTTCAGCTTGTGGGTACTCCTAGCCATTAGCATGTTCACCTGCACCATAAACAGATTGTTGCCGAGGTCTGAAACCTGGATTGTGTTATTACGTAGGAAATTATTTGCATGCTGGGATTGTGAAGTTTCATTTGATCCATCTGCCCATCCAAGATAGAAGTATGAACTTTAAAAAATACCTGTTTGGATTTTTATTTGCTTGTTTTCTAATAGTCTTGGTTTTCGGCAGTGTCCCATATTCCAGGGTAGCTGCCGAAACACCTGTCCCAGAATACACACCTGAAATGCTGGGTTTATGTACTATGTGGAGTCGCCTGAGCTTTCTGAGCCATAGAGTTCTCCACTGAAGACACAGCTCTGTGATTGCTTGCTCTTGGCCTGGATCAAACTTTGTAAAGCACAGCACAGTTTACAAAGGTCAAAATGGCTTCAAAGTGATTTGTTGTAAAATATATTGTTACAGGTAAACACAAGAGAAGACGTTGAGGATTTGTGCCGTCTTAATAAGCTAATTGACCTTATCATTCCACGAGGCTCATCACAGCTGGTCAGGGACATCCAGAAAGCAGCCAAAGGCATTCCGGTGATGGGACACAGTGAAGGGATATGCCACGTGTATGTGGACAGTGAAGCCAGCGTGGAGAAGGTTACAAGGATTGGTAAGATATGATTAGGTGGATAACTATAGCTTTGTTTGAACTTGAGCCCATTCTGATATCCCTGAGCCCATTGGCTGTTTTCCAGACTGACTTTATTTTAGAACATTTTGCGATAGAATTCTTAACGTCAGATTATGTGAATCTTACCTAAAAGGCTGTTCAGTGACAGGTTTTCACATGTATGTGTGACTTTGGGCCTCTTATCTCCCGACTGTAGGAAACTAATGTGTTCTAATGTGTGCAACTATTTCAATTCTAGTTTTACAATAATGCTTTACCCACCACAATAATTTAAAAGATTTCCATTAAGCATTCGCTATGCTGGTTCATGATTCAGATTTATCTTAACGCTGGTATTTCCCGTTAGTGTCATGATGTGACAAATGCAAATTGTGTGTCTAAAGAGCAACATGAGCAATGTATACACCCGTTAACTAGCAGTATGTAGTGGCTCCAAGTAACTGTGGCCCATTTTATCTAGTAACTGTATATAATGTCAATGTGATGTCATTTCTTTTTCTTTGGATATAATGTAGTACGAGATTCGAAGTGTGAGTACCCAGCAGCTTGCAACGCGTTGGAAACTTTGCTGATCCATAGAGATGTGTTGAGGACACCTTTGTTTGATCAGATCATCGATATGCTAAGAGTTGAACAGGTGCCCACAGTGTTTCATTGTTAGTTAATGTAGTAAAAGGAAATTGCTGAGTCTTAACTTGATCTGTTTAATCAACACCTTGTATAGATAAGTGATAAGTGCATTTGTGCTTAGGTGAAAATCCACGCAGGTCCCAAGTTTGCCTCCTATTTGACCTTTAGCCCATCAGAGGTGAAGTCCTTGCGTACAGAATATGGAGACCTGGAGTGTTGCATTGAAGTGGTGGACAGTGTCCAAGATGCCATTGAACATATTCACAAGTATGGAAGCTCTCATACAGAAGCAATCATCACAGAGAATGGTGAGACTTACTTCTGTCAAAGCCATTCTTTTTTAGGATGTACATTTTTTTATTATAATAAATGCTTGTTGGCTTCTTTTTTTCTTCTTCATGTGATACACAGGCTCATAGTGTGATTCAGATAAACAGTTTCATGGTCAATATTATAAAGCTTGAAGTGGGTTGAATAAATGTTAAATTCTGGCTTAATGCCCGTGGGGATTACTATTTTGTATTAAATGTGATTCTATTCTCGTTTAGTGGAATTCGTTATTTTTATATGTTTTTCACTCTAGAAAAAACGGCAGAATATTTTCTTCAGCATGTTGACAGCGCATGCGTCTTCTGGAACTCCAGCACCCGCTTCTCAGACGGATACCGTTTTGGACTTGGTAAACATATTTCTGTAGAAAGTATAATAGAGGGCCTCGGAGCTGTATCATTTCAATGTATTACTTTGATTTGTTTTTCTTCCTAAATTCTCCTTGTTTGTGTGTAGTCCAGAGATTCAATTTTTTCTAGCGTGAGTTCTTGTTCAGTTTTCCGGCTCCAGTGTACCGCTTTGGGGTTCTAGTCTTCATCATCTTAAAGGCTGGGGTCCTCCATGTCGCTTCCCTTGGTGTCTTCCCGTGTTGGAGGGTTTGGAAGCCCCACACCTTCTTTCTCCATATATAATGTGCTTGTGTACACGGGCGTAGGAACCGGGGGGGACGGGGGGGACGGATCCCCCCCCAGGAAATCATGCGGGGGGGGACCGATCATAGAGAAATCCCCCCCAGGGCTGTGTGCCGTCGGTGCACTGCTGCCCGATCAGCAGCTGCAGCGTGCCGGACTGGTTGGGGATTTCCCTAACCAGTCCAACATTAAAGTAACTCTTACCAGTCACTGAGCGCCGGGCGATGGGATATGACGTTTATATCCCAGCCCCGGCGCTCAGCAGAAACAGCTGTGCGCAGCCGCACTGCACAGAGAGTCAGCAGCAAACCAGGGGGAAAGGAGGAAGAGTGAGGTAAGAGATGTGTAAAACGGAGGGGGGGG